>JARVZY010011491.1:0-205306 GCA_030686995.1 Artemisia argyi | reverse complement strand
TCTGAAAAGCTCAAATATACCACCAAGAAACATAGAAAACACCCTCCAACATAAGCTTAAGCTTAGAAGTCAACCGAATAGTAGCGAACCAATCATTCCAGTCAGCAAAGGACACAAAACTCATAGCTATATTATTCATTTATCTTTCACTCGCCACTCACAGTGACCAAACGAAGTAAATATCTTACTCTTCACTCGTGAACCAAGGATAGTTGTAATGTGGTGGCGCACAAAAAATGCCTCCCCGCTGGTAAGGGAAGCTAGCATTACGCCCAGCCTCACTATATTACAAGTAGTAACATATAACTAGGGATGAGCATTTCGAACCGAATCCCGGAACCGAACCGGAACCGTACCGGTACTGTACCGAAATGGTACCGTTCCCGATATACGGTACGGTACCGGTACTACGAAATAAGGAGGAAAAAAAACGGGACCACTAATTCGGTACGGGACCGGTATCAAATCGGAAAATTCCCAAAAAAAAGGGGAAAACCCCGATTTCCCGGTACCGGTACCGGTCCCGGTATCTGAATCCCGTTCAGTACGGTACCGGTACCACTAATTTATGCTCGGGAAAAATTTGGTACCACTAATTCGATACGAGTTCGGTACGGTACCGGTACCGTGCTCATCCTACATATAACCAATATGTGTTAAATCATCAAAAGCTACATTTAGCCAAAATGTGAAAAAGAAAAACTAGGGGGTAAATTGTAAATAATAGTATGAACGGGGTTATAATCTGACGAAGATAATAAATTTCTAAGCTACGCGCCGCTATCATGTCTAGAAAAATGAGGACAGCGAGTGGACATGAGGTGCTATTCTTCAACGGAAAGCCAACAAACATCCATAGATTAGGCCTTCTCGAGTGTCTAATGATTGAATTATTTTTACGCTCGGTTAAATGGTTAATATCATACGTGACTATAATTTCCTTTTGAAGAAAAATATACATATAGACAATAGTGATATGAATATAAAAAGATAGCATTGCCCCAGATTAATGAGTCAAAAAGTGTTTTTTTTATATAGACGCTTGATGTATGTTTTCGGCTTGTGCGTTGTGACACAAGTAGATTTCATATGATTAAATTTAACAAATTTATTTTTTATGATGAATTTAAATCGATGGAACATGCGCTATCTAAAAATCCGAGGTTAAATTTCATATAACTAAATTAAATAAATTTATTTTTTAAAAAGTATCACACTTAAATTAAATGTTATACATTTATGTGTGAAAGAAAAAATCAAGCACAAACAAGGAAAATTTACTATTCATAAGAAAATGGAAATGTATAAATACCTTTTTAATACTAGAAGGGTACCCGCACAATGCAGCGGCGGGTACCCTGTGACTATTTTTATGGTGAAATACATTTTTTTTGCAACCATTACATAATAATTCAAATACATTTAAAAACATAAGAAATAAAACTTGAAATATAACTTAAAAACATTTACCCTGTGTGTTCAGTATTGGTGTTTTTAGGTTTGCTATATACGACTGAGGTTTGTCTATTACAAGCTTGGTTGAATGGGCAATATAAATATTCAAAGGCAGTTACAAGTCGACAGTTAAATACATTTAATTTGAAGATGTTACAATTCTGATTTTTTAATAGCAAAATTAATACATTTAACTTTGGGATGAAACCTTTTTATATGTAACTTTCTTTTTGTGGAAATGTTTTTGGTCTTATTTTTTTAAGACTTCTAAATTTAGATGTCCTAAACACATTATAAGGTAGTAAAGATGGGTGACTAGAAACTAATGGTATGTAAACGAAAGATAATACTTATTTCTTAAATAAAACAGTGACTAACAATTGAAACCCAATGACTAATGGAAGAACTAACAAAGAAAATCTAAAAAATTAATTTAAGATTTAAGATCATTTTAGTATCAACTTTTTTTACATATCAAGAGACTAATCTCCACCCTCCATCTATATTTGATCTGATTGATGAGATTAAACCCAACAATTTAAAAAACCAGCTTTCATCTTTTTCTTTTTTTTCTTTTTTTTCAAATATTAATATCTTTCAAACCGTTAATCGTTAAGTGAAAAAAATATACCGTTACGACAAGCATTTAATTATCTTTCTATAGATAGGCACTTTAATATATTTTCGACATTTTTTTTTTCTTGTTTTTTTCACGTTCTTTTTCGTGGCCAAAAAAGTCACATATGATATTACATATCACATGTGATATTACACTAATATCATATCACATGTGATATTACAAGTGTACTAAAAGCTTATCTGTGAGCTTCAGCTTTTGACCCCACCCTTTGTGCCCTGGCTTTTTGAGAAGCCTATTAGTTTAGCTTATTAGATCAGGGCTTATTTTGGCTTGAGGAGCTTTTGCTCATAGCTTAATCAGGGCTGCTAGTTGCCCTGACCAAACCCTTACACTGAGTCACTCAGTGTATGCACCACTTTCACAAGTCCCTCCAAAGCTTATCTGTGAGCTTCAGCTTTTGACCCTTGGCTTTTTAGAGTGCTCAATAAGCTCTCTTTTCATTTATGTGCTTATATTGGACCATAGACCTTTTGCCCATAGCTTATTTGGATCATAGATTCCCCCATTTCCCTGAGTGCTTTGACTCATCAGTAGTGAACACCAATTTTCATAAGCTCACCCTTAGCTTATTTGTGGACCTCAGGGCATGAATATTAGCTTATTGGAAGCCTTATAGGTCAGCTTATTGATTCCACCCTCTCCTTTGACCCCTGATCATTCCTATGGGCCCCACATAGGCCTGCAGTTGGCCCTTTTGGCCTGTGTGATTCTCAGGTTCTGGATTGTGCTTATTTGTGTTCCCTGGCTTATTCAATGAGCTTTTTCAGTTGTTTAAGCTTATTTTGTGTGCATCTCATTTGGTTATAGCCTATTTTGTACTTGGTTCAGTAGTGGTAGCTTATTAGTAGCTTATTTTCACTTAAAAATCCATTTTTAACCTTAATAAGCAAACTGTCAAGCTCATAAGCTTGCATACAACTTATTTTTTAGTTCCAGAAAGTTTGATTTCCCAAATTTGCTTATTTTCGGTATTTAAATAGTTTTATTTAAGAAAAACAAGAAAAATCAAAAATAAAAAAAGTGATAGCTTTTATTTAAGCCATTTGGCTTATTTTTTTTCTTTTTCAAAAACCACTTTCCTATTTTATATTTTTCTTAAATTGCTGATATATTAAAGTAGTTGTGTAAAATTTTTTATAATTTTCTCTTTTGATTTGCTATTTTTAATAATTAATTTTAATTTATTTAGTTTTAATTAAAAAATCAAAAATAAAAATCATTACTGCTTATTTTTAATCACTAGTACTTTTTTATATTTTTCCTAGCTTTTATAAATCATAAAGTATTTTTAGAAAAAATTTCATAATTTTCACTGCTCATTTGCTATTTTTATTATAATTAATTAGTTTAAATAGGTTTTAATCAATAATTAAGTAAATAATTATTAAAATAGCTTATTTATAATTTTAATAAACTTTTTGTAATTTTATAAGATTCCTGTGATGGTTAATTAGTTTTAGAAAAAATTTCATAATTTTGTAAGTCATTTTAGTATTTTTCTTAACTTAAATTTGTTTAAATTAATTATTAAATAGATTTTAATTAATATTAAATATTTAAATAATCAAAAAAATAATTTTCTTTTAAAAAAAAAAAAAAATCTTTTAATATTAAGTTTGTAAAAAAGTCATTTTCACCCCTCTTAAGTTTATTTTTGCTTAATTCCCACTTTTCAAGTACGTAATTACGTTTGTTTTAAATTTGATTTACATTTTAGGTATAATTACGTATCTGATTTGTATTTGTTAATATAGTTAATTAGCTTAATTTCAATCGTATCTGATTAGTGTAATAAATCCAAATCATAATTTGGTTACTTTCCTTAATCACTGAATCCCTTGAACATTTTCCAATACAATTTCAACTTCGTCGGGACATAACGACCCGGGAACACACTGTGCTTACACCGGATTGTTGAGGCAACATGATCAAGATCTCTTCATGTTTTAATAATGACAAATAAACCATCGAAGCACATATAATAACAAACGTTAGCTTAAAATTGTCGGAGCTCATATCTGCTCCTGGCGCGCTGCCCGCGCGTCAACGCGCGTGTGATGCGCCAGGACACTGTATGGTTCCGGGCGAATTTTGAAAGTCGGATTTCCCCTTACCTGACAAATGTGGATCTTTCAATACAGGTATGAATACGTTTTGTGCTTAATTGAGAACACTTGAAGTGAGTTTTGAGTCTTGAGAGATCCTTCTTTTAAAACACCCGTTCACGGGAAAACGCCAACTCATGTTTTCTAACTATCGCCTCTAGCCAAGGCTTTTCTAAACTTAGGGAGCTTATATAATTCACGTGACATCATGTTAAAGCATCCATATGCTCATATCCCGTGCTTACGTCTTCTCTAATTACGTAACGGGTTTACTCCCTTTATTGGTTAAACTAAGTCAAATATCACTTTGCGTAAACGCATCCTTTCCCACTTGGGTTATGCTTTACATCAAGGCAAAGCACTTAACTTGTTTGAACCAAGGTATTATTTGAGAACGTCGAGTCGTGGAAAGTCACGAGATATGAAACTATGGATTCTCGACGTGTGTTACTTGAACTTATAAGTAACATATGATTTTCTCAACTTATAATCTTGATTGTCTAAACCTTTTCTTCTTAATGACAATTAGATTACTTCTTAATCTTCTCTTAATCTCATTTCAACAAAAGACAAATACCACCATATCCAATCATATCCAAATCATATATTCTCTTACACAATCTCTTACACTCTTACATATTCCCTTACACACTCTACATCTCAACCATCCATTCCCTTACAATACATCTTAACCCTTCATATTCCCCACATGGGAATTGTTTGAATTACAAAGGAGGCTCCATTTGATCTCAACCATCCAATTCAAACTAGAACACATCTCAACCATCCATCCACTCTCCTCTTTGTACCATCACATGTGTTTAATCCAAGCCATCCATTTCAAACCAAAACCATCTCAACCATTGATTCACCCTTTCCCCCCAAGCAAAGCATATTCCTTTGGAATATCCCTTCTCAATCCAAACCTAGGCTCCCTTTGATCCTAGCCATCTATTTCAAATAAACACATATCAACCCTCCATTTTCCCCACATGCCAAATTATTTGAAATCCAAACATAGGCTCCTTTAATCCTAACCATCCAATTCAAACCATCTCATCTCAACCCTTCATCTCATTCTTTCCCCCCAAGCAATGGAATATACCTTGGCATATTCTTTCTCTCTTTTCTATGCCATGTGAGGAATAACACTTCTACCCCTTCCAAATTACCCTATCTACACTTTATACCCTTGGTAATTTGTTTTATCTTTAAACACTTCACAAATGATTTTCGAATTGGCTATTTGAGTTGGTAAACCTTAGATTGATTAATGTTAAGGTTTAGTGTGAAGTACAATTGGGGGTTTAGCAAGGATAGGTATTTATAAGATCCAAACACCCAACACTTAGAAAAAGTTTACAGAAGCCTGGCGCGCTGCCCGCGCGCTGACGCGCGGGTGACGCGCCGACCTCGGTAAAATTTCCCAAGTTTGGGTTCTTGGCCTATAAATACCACCCTTGCCTCTTGTATTCCTCACCCCTTGCCATTATTCTTTCTCTCTATATTTTTTCTCTCTAAATACTCTCAAATCTCTCTATCTCTAATCGTGTGTTCTTGATTTTCACATTAACATCTTTGAAAGAACACATCTCGTTGCAAGGGAAGAATCACAAGAACCTAATCCACTCTTTTGATTGTGTCGAGGGTCTTCTTATCTATTCCCTTTCTACTAGAATCGAGTCACTAGGTTAGGTTAGAGCTTGATTAAACAAACACTTATTCATTCATTCAATTGTTTGTAAGGGAAGTCTTGTCTCTTGGTGACCAAGCCTAGATCATTGGGGATCTAGTTGGGGTTTCATACTTTCGGTGGGAAGTCTTGGTAGTGGTCTTGGTGACCCTTAGGTGAAGTCGAATCGCGAGATTCTTTTGGGTGGTTTCCGAGGGCAGAATACCGTGGGAGTAACTGATAAGAAGTCTTTTTGTAGTGTATTAGTTTTTCCGATGAAATGCTCGTGAAAGTAATTCCCCGGGTCGTTCTCCCAACGAGGGTTGAATTCGATCTTGTCGGTTCGGTTTGTGAATCTTGTGAAGTGAATGAGGATAGACAAAATATTTTGGTTTTTGATTATACTACAAATGAGAATAAAATTGCAATTAAGGCAAAAAGAACAAGCAAATAATGCAAAACAAATGAGCAAATAAAACAAACATTCTCAAAAGTTAAATAGAAATAAAAGCGTAAAGAAAACTTAATATGACTAATTTTAAGAGAAAAATAAAAGCGATACTAGTCCTACGATTTCAAATTGAGTTTTTCTGAATAATAAGATATAAAAGAAAAATAACGTAAAAGTAAAATTATATTTTTGGCTTTTTAATTTTAATAAATGAAAATGATATATAAAGACTAATTAAAAAGGAAATAAGTAAAAGAAATAAAAAAAAAAAAAAAACTAATTATTATTAAACTATAAATGTTTACTAGATGACTTTACTAAATAAAAGATACTAACTTGTTATATAATAAATCCTAACTTGATAAATTTTAGAAAAATTCGGCAGAGTTTCGTTTAGGTATGAAGCATAAAAGAACCTAACTCGATAAACGATGAGGCAATGATTATCTAACTCGATAATCTTGGCTAACCCGCCAAAAGAAATGAAACTTGATAAAAATAAAACTCCAAACTCGGTACACAAAAAATATTCCTAACTCGATAACTCCAAAATAAAACCAAACTTGGTAAAATTATGCACCTAACTCGAAAATATTGTGCACCTCTAACTCGAAAATATTATGCACCTAACTCGAAAGTATACTAACTCTAACTCGAAAGTTTTAGAAATGAAATGTAACTCGAAAGTTTTAGAAATGAAATGAAATTATATTAAAAATCTAACTTGAAAAGAACTTTTGCAAATAGGTCCCTATTTTGAAAAATGCTAACTCGAAAGAAATTTAAAAAACAAACATAACTCGAAACACCTTTTTTTTTTTTTTTTTTTTTTTTTTTTTTTTTTTTTTAACTTGATAAAAACCATAACAAAACATCATTTTGATCCAAAATAAAGCCTAAAAACTAATGTTTTTCACCAAATTTATTACTAATCAACCTTGTTTAACCATAAACTTTAAATCCCACCAATAAAAACATGACTTTAACAACTAAAAATTAAAGATTTTTAAGAAATATAAAGTTTTTTAGAGAGAGAAAGTAAAATAAAGCACATACTTTATAAAAATAAACCAAAACTAAAAACTAACCATAAAACTTAACCAAAGAACAACAACCTCTCAAATGAGGCTTACATCTCTATTTATAAGCTAGGGGCTAGGGCTTCTTTAATCTTTTACATTGTTGCATAATTAGCCCCTAGACCTTTACAAATCATGAAATTCAAGCTTAAAACATTATAAAATGTAACTAATACAACTTAATATTAAACGTAACGACTGAGAACGGTCCAAATGCATTTCTTGTGACTTGGAGGATTTGAGTTGACTTTTCTTCCCAAGTTCTTCAAAGGATCAAAATCGACAACTTGTGAATACTTGGAGTATTTTTCTTGTCAATATCTTCACGCTTCCACTAAGGGTCTCTTTTGTCATTCTTTGAATCTTTAAGAATTTGAATTGTCGCTTTGGGCTTTTCTTGGATAAATTTCTTCCTCGGCTTCGGCTTTTTACCTTTTTCCAATCTCGTGCTCGTTTTTGTCGGTTTTGCTTTGTTTTTGTTCATTTTTCACATATCCGTACCTGCACATACACAAATACAAAAACATACAATCTCTTGGCATTTTTGGTTAGTATTTGGTGTATTTGGTCTGATTTTGGGTCTAAAAAGGATGTGTGATTAAGCACTCATCAAAATCCCCCAGACTAAGGTATTGCCGTGCCCTCACGCAATGTCATCACCTCACGCTTAAGAGATAAATAATTTCAAAACCTCTCTTTACTGACGTTGTAAAGTAGCAACGACGATCAAAAGAGATAGTAAAATCATTTATTCTCAAAAACGCTCCTTTTTCCGATTTTCAGGAATAACAACTACAACTACTATTTTTGTACTTTTTCATTTTTATATAAGTGACGGTTTGCTTTGACTTTCATTATCAATTCTTATCTGTTGATAACTTTCAGGGTCAACGAGTAGAAACACTTCTCACAGAGAAGAGACCATACGGATAAAAATCGTCATCCTTGATTTTTGACAAGCCCCCAAACTAAGCGTAAAATCGAGATCATTGTTCATCAGAAGTTAGATGCTAACACTGCCCACAAAAGTTACTTGTGTATTACCTCTTGTTCCCAAGTCCTAAGTTTTGTATCTCAAGATTTTAATTGTGAGAAATGAATTGCTTCATATTTCCTCGTTTTGATATTTGTTAGTCCGATAGTGACACCTAAGTTAAAACGATAGGTAGTTATTCATTTTCTCTTAAGAACCACTGCAATAGAAATTCGGTCCACATCAAGGAATTTGGGGTACATACAATATCAAAGATATAAGTTGCGGAGTACAATCACGTGCACCTCATGTGACTGATTACTAATCACTTATCACATGCACCTCACGCGCCAACAACTTATTGATACATACATAGCTCTTATTCAAAAATACTACAACTTTCATTTTTTCATTTTTCACTTTTTTCATACTTTTGATACTTTTTTCTTTCTTGACTTTTTTCTCAACATCAATGGAAGCTTAACGGGTAGCTCCAAAACCACATAAATAATCAACTTTTGACTTTTGATTATTTTCACTTTTTGCTCTTATTTTTGATGTTCCTTGATATGTACCCAACTTCTAAAGCAAAAATTCTCTTAAGAAAACAAAGAACTAAATATTATTCAAACCGAAATACCACTAATTAACCTAGAACATCTATTTATATATTGGTGACGTTTCTGATGGGAACAAGGAGGCCACAAGTACCTCTTGTGGGTTTTTTAAATCCCAGTAATGCGATCCGTGTATAGCACGAAACTTCTAAATAAATTCTATCATTCCTCGATCTCCGCAAATTTAAAATCCCAAATAATGAGTTCCGCGGATGCTTAGCCATAATCTTATGATTATTTTGGTTAAGGGAGATGAGCTAGGGCTCAACACGCCCGGTCAAGTCGAAACATTTATTTCTACTCTCGCCGGTAGGAAAGTCAAAACAAGGTGTCAAAACTTATTATTCATATCATATATCTTTTTTTTTTTTTTTTTTTTTTTTTTTTTTCTTTTTTTTTTCTTTTTTTTTTTTTTTTTTTTTTGCATATAAAAAGGTGACAAAATTTAAAATTTTTGGTGGAAAACGGAGTTGCGTAAGTTAAACAGCTCAGACGAAGGTACAGGTCAAATCGAATCGAAGATTCACCCCCCAGACTAAAGTGAAACATTGTCCTCAATGTTTTAAGGGTACGGGTAATCCTACGTAAAATCTAAGGCCGTTTATTAAGTATGCCAAGAGATAAACGTTAGTCGATAAGATTTTGGATATGGTGAATTTCCGAAAGAGCAGGGAAGGATGAGACTCGAGTGGAGAGAATGACAAACCACGAGCACGAGAGTCCTCAAACTTCGGGGAAATTCCTGAACATTCATAAAACAACCACAAAAACATGAGATATGGAAGAGGTCGCCCTCCTCAAGTCACGTTATTAAAGAAAATATAGAAAATGAAAATGGATAAGCATGGGGTGCCTCCCACGAAGCGCTTGTTTTTGTTCACCGAGTCACATGAGCTTGACTCGATCCCTGAATTAATTCGTCCTTGGGGAGAGCAAATGGAAAATAATCTCCATCGGGCTTTCATTCAAAATATTTTGAAAAACATAAGACTTAATTGAAAGTTCCATCCCGAAGAGATAACCACTGGTATTTTAATGTTGAAAACGTTTAGAAACGATACCGGGATCAAATACAACATCCTCACTCCCCACGGAGTGAAGGATAAGAGAAACCACACCAAACATTACAAATGGCAAGAAAGTCATGATAACAATCTTGTAAAACTCATTCTCATCAAAAGAGAACTTCATAATTGTGAAATTATGACTTTTATTATTTAAGCTCCTTTTAAAATCCTTTCCGGGTGGGAGGGTTGGGAAAAACTTTTCATTAAAACTTTCATTCTTAAGAACACCACCCGGATCATGATCAACTTCAAGATCAAAACTGAAACTTTCATATTCAGAATTAGAAAACTTTTCAATTTCACATTCAATTTTGTCAAAACAAAATGACTCATACTCCGGAAGAGAGATAAAAGCATGAGAAATGGTACTGCCACGACTCGTCTCTTCCGAGTGATTGAAGTGAAAAGTTTCATACGTCGTATCAGAAAAATCAGAACGATAAGTGGGATTGCCACTCATTTCCTCAGTCGTATCGAAGGAGAAACTCTCAAAGTTTGGTAAAAATTCCTCGAGCTCGGGCTCCAGAGAATCGTCAATCTTAAGCTCAAATTTCTTCTTAGCTTTATCCGGAGGGATTAATGGTTCATCGTTTAACAAATTGTTAAGAAAAATAGTATCTCCCTCCGAATCAAAGTAAGAATCGTTAATCTCAGAAAATGGAATCGTATCAATAGCAAGAAATTCATCGACCTCTTCCCAAAAAGAATCATGTTCCTTAGTCGGAGGAAATGATGGGGAAGAGTCGGAGACGAACGTTTTCACAAAATCATCAAAGGAATAATCACAAACATCAATGCTTTTTATGGAAAACTTCTTTGATTTCGAAGCATCGGCTTTAAAAATCATTATGTCATCATCATGTCGTAAAGTTAGAGTATCCTCAAAATGATCTACTAGGGCTTTTGCGGTTCGTAAAAACGGTCACCCTAGTATAAGAGGAACTCTCGGATCGGGTTCAAAATTAACAACGACAAAGTCGGCCGGAAAAGTACACGAGTTCACTTGAACAAAAACATCTTCCGCAATTCCAACCGGATGAGTAATCGAACGATTAGCAAGCTCTAACGTCATTCGGGTCGGTTTAAGTTCTCCCATTCCAAGTTGTTTATAGATTGACAAAGGCATAAGGTTAATGCTTGCACCTGAATCGGCCAGGGCTTTGCAAACCTCTTGATCTTTCAATGAACAAGGAATGAGAAACTTTCCCGAATCTCCAAGCTTCTCGGGAAGCTTCTTGAGAAGAATAGCGGAGCATTGAACATTTATCGGTGTTTCGGCTAATTCGAGCAATTTCTCTTTATTACTTATGAGATTTTTAAACGTTGAGGCAAATTTTGGCATGTAAACAAGAGCATCCATGAAACTTATATCAAAATGCAATTTTTGAAAAATATCGAGAAACTTTTCCATTTGTTTTTTAGATTTTGCACGGAGCTCTTCATCATTAAATCGTGATGGATATGGCAATTTTGACTTGTATTTCACATTGTTTTCAAAAACGGCTTTTCCTTTATCTTTTGAAACTTGAACAACCGGAGGTTGGACGTTTTCAGCACCTCCGTTATTAGTAGGAGGTACCGGGTCCTTTGTCGCCTCGGTCTCACGGTCCACTACCTTAGGGGGAGGAGAAGAAGAGGTAGTCGGAACCGTGGGTTCATATAAAGCACCACTACGTGTCGTAATCGCCTTAATTTCGCCCCTCGGGTTAGCAATTGTGTTGCTCGGAAGAGAACCAGACGTCGATGCTTGATTCATCTGAATAAAACTACTCATCATTTGCTTAAGCTCATTCGTTTGTCGAGTCATGGTTGTGTCGATCTCTTTCTTAAGCTCAACCCTCATGTTGCTGATTTGATTTTGCATTGCTCGAATGTTAACATCGTTCGTTTTCATGTAATTAGCAAGCTCAGGAGAAGGTTGTACTTGTTGTGGTGGTTAATAAACTTGTTGGGGTGGAGAGACTTGATAATTTTGAGCTTGATTGAAATTGGTTCCACGGTTTTGATTGTAACCTTGGTTTTGATTACCTTGGTTATTTTGAGGATAACGGTTTTGATGATTTTGCACGGGTGGAAACCCAGGTGGACTTGTTTGGTTAGCACGAAAATCTTGGTTTTGATTGTAGTTTACGGCTGCTACATTAGCATTATAAACTTGGCCATCGGTGGCTTGACAATCATAATACGGATGGGGTCCATCACAAATCACACATTTTTTATTAACGGCTTTAACGGGCTCGGGTTTTTGGTTCTGCGACTTAAACTCTTTTATCATACAATAGATAGCATCGGTAAGTCCGGCCAATTCCGATGATTGGACCGACGAAGAAGAAGGAGTAAAAGAAGTCACTTTCGAAACATTCGGTTTGTTACGAGAAGTAGGAACCTTAGATTTGTTCTCGATGATCGTTAAAATATCCATTGGCGTACGATTCAAGATATTGCCACCTGCAGCTGCGTTTAAAGAATTTTGATCGTTTTGAGTCAAAGCGTTATAAAACGTGTCGATTTGGTGCAATTCGGAGAAACCATGGTGAGGACATTTTCGAAGAAGATCTTTAAATCGTTCCCATGCCTCACCAAAGTTCTCATCAAAACGTTGTTGAAAATTAGTTATATCATTCTTAAGATTAGTCGTTTTAGACGGTGGAAAGAAATGATTAACAAATTTCGAGACGAGTTCTTCCCATGTGTGGATTGAACGAGGGGGTTCTTTTTCAAGCCAAATCCGGGCTGAACCCTCGAGTGAAAATGGGAACAACATCAATTTGATAGCATCGTGAGGGACATCCTTAAATTTCATGGTCGAAGTTAACTTATTGAACCATTGGATATGTGCGTGAGGATCGTCCCTTTCAAAACCTTGAAATTGTTTTGATGTGACAAGTTGAATTAATCCAGTTTTAAGTTCAAAATTATCGGAAAGAATAGGTGGTAAAACAATTGCGTCCCCATATCCCTCGGTGGGACACTGGAGTAATTCTTGCATAGTACGTTGATCGGCCATCTCGGTGATGGGTGCTTCAACAAGAGTACGTAACTCGGGTACGTAAGCTTGTTTACGACGTCTACGATAGCGTTGGTTCGGTATGGTCAGAGAATTATCGAGTAATCTCGACCGTGAATGTGTGATCATACACTTAAAAGAAACAAAAGTAAAAGAAAAAGGAAAACAAATTTGAAAAGTAAATCTTTTTTTTTTTTTTTTTTTTTTTTTTTTTTTTTTATTTTAATAAAAGCGATAACTTCCAAAGGAAGGTTCTTCAAAACACAAATCAAACAAACGATCGACGAAATCTTAACAACGCCTTCCCGGCAGCGGCGCCATTGATAAGAAGTCTTTTTGTAGTGTATTAGTTTTTCCGAAGAAATGCTCGTGAAAGTAATTCCCCGGGTCGTTCTCCCAACGATGGTTGAATTCGATCTTGTCGGTTCGGTTTGTGAATCTTGTGAAGTGAATAAGGATAGAAAAAATATTTTGGTTTTTGATTATACTACAAATGAGAATAAAATTGCAATTAAGGCAAAAAGAACAAGCAAATAATGCAAAACAAATGAGCAAATAAAACAACATTCTCAAAAGTTAAATAGAAATAAAAGCGTAAAGAAAACTTAATATGACTAATTTTAAAAGAAAAATAAAAGCGATACTAGTCCTACGATTTCAAATTGAGTTTTTCTAAATAATAAGATATAAAAGAAAAATAACGTAAAAGGAAAATTATATTTTTGGCTTTTTAATTTTAATAAATGAAAATGATATATAAAGACTAATTAAAAAGGAAATAAGTAAAAGAAAAAAAAAAAAAAAAAAAAAACTAATTATTATTAAACTATAAATGTTTACTAGATGACGTTACTAAATAAAAGATACTAACTTGCTATATAATAAATCCTAACTTGATAAATTTTAGAAAAATTCGTCAGAGTTTCGTTTAAGTATGAAGCATAAAAGAACCTCACTCGATAAACGATGAGGCAATGATTATCTAACTCGATAATCTTGGCTAACTCACCAAAAGAAATGAAACTTGATAAAACTCAAACTTGATAAAAATAAAACTCCAAACTCGGTACACAAAAAATATTCCTAACTCGATAACTCCAAAATAAAACCAAACTTGGTAAAATTATGCACCTAACTCGAAAATATTGTGCACCTCTAACTCGAAAATATTATGCACCTAACTCGAAAGTATACTAACTCTAACTCGAAAGTTTTAGAAATGAAATGTAACTCGAAAGTTTTAGAAATGAAATGAAATTATATTAAAACTCTAACTCGAAAAGAACTTTTGCAAATAGGTCCCTATTTTGAAAAATGCTAACTCGAAAGAAATTTAAAAAAAAACATAACTCGAAACAATTTAAAAAAAAAAACATAACTCGGAAACTATTTAAAAAAAAACTTAACTCGAAACTATTTTTAAAAAAACTGCTAACTCGAAAAGATTCTTTTAAAACTGCTAACAATTTTTTACGTAACTCGAAAAGACTTTTAAAAAAAACTGTTAACTCGAAACACTTTTTTTTTTTAATTTTTTTATTTTTTTGTAACTTGATAAAAACCGTAACAAAACACCATTTTGATCAAAATAAAGCCTAAAAACTAATGTTTTTCACCAAATTTATTACTAATCAACCTAGTTTAACCATAAACTTTAAATCCCACCAATAAAAACATGACTTTAACAACTAAAAATTAAAGATTTTTAAGAAAGATAAAGCTTTTTAGAGAGAGAAAGTAAAATAAAACACATACTTTATAAAAATAAACCAAAACTAAAAACTAACCATAAAACTTAACCAAAGAACAACAACCTCTCAAATGAGGCTTACATCTCTATTTATAGGCTAGGGGCTAGGGCTTCTCTAATCTTTTACATTGTTGCATAATTAGCCCCTAAACCTTTACAAATCATGAAATTCAAGCTTAAAACATTATAAAATGTAACCAATACAACTTAATATTAAACGTAACGACTGAGAACGGTCCAAATGCATTTCTTGTGACTTGGAGGATTTGAGTTGACTTTTCTTCCCAAGTTCTTCAAAGGATCAAAATCGACAACTTGTGAATACTTGGAGTATTTTTCTTGTCAATATCTTCACGCTTCCACTAAGGGTCTCTTTTGTCATTCTTTGAATCTTTAAGAATTTGAATTGTCGTTTTGGGCTTTTCTTGGATAAATTTCTTCCTCGGCTTCGGCTTTTTACCTTTTTCCAATCTCGTGCTCGTTTTTGTCGGTTTTGCTTTGTTTTTGTTCATTTTTCACATATCCGTACCTGCACATACACAAATACAAAAACATACAATCTCTTGGCATTTTTGGTTAGTATTTGGTGTATTTGGTCTGATTTTGGGTCTAAAAAGGATGTGTGATTAAGCACTCATCAGTAACTCCTTCTTTGTGAGCATCGATATTGGTGAATATCGATGGAGTGAATTGTAACGGTTTGTAGTCCACCAAAAGGATTATACTAGTGGAATAGTATCATATCGTGGATTCGCAACTGGACGTACGGATGGTATAAACCCCCCATCTTGAACCAGTATATATCGTGGTGTCTCTTTACTCGCTTTATATACTTGTGTTTGTATTAGTGGTTGCTTTTGTTTAAACCACTTGGTGTTCTTCTTGGCTTAAAGTTTTTAAACATATAAAAAGCCGAAGAAACCGTATTCACCCCCCCTACGGTTCTAAAATTGGTATCAGAGCAGAATACTCAAGTTTTTTAGCGTTAAAGCCTTCCCGAGAAGTCGTTTTAAGTCAAAAACTTTTTCCCAAAAATCTAAAATCTTTACTAAGATTTTTGGTAAAGTATAGTATAGATCCATGGCTCAAGAGAACTATAGAGAGGGGCGTTCTATGGAAAGACCACCTTTGTTTGAATACGAAGGATTCCGCTTTTGGAAAATCCTATTTGAGACCTATGTTAGGTCTAAGGATTATGACTTATGGTATATCTTCCAAAATGGTGATTTTGATGATAAGGAAAAGAAGATGGCCGACAAGAATGTTCAAGCCAAAATGATGATATATGATGCCCTACCTCAAGAAGAGCTTGAGAGGGTGTGTATGTGCAAGACGGCAAAGGAGATTTGGGACTTACTCCTTTTTGTTCATCATGATACCACACAAGTCAAGGTTAACAAGATAGATTCTATCATTCAACAATATGAAGAATTATCTATCACAAATGATGAAACCATTGATAGCGGTTTAATGAGATTCAATGCTATTACTAAAAGTTTGAACTCATTAGATACATGCTATAGAAGCAAAAATCATATCGAAAAATTTGTCCATGCTCTTTCAAAGAATTGGCAACTTGAAGAAGCGGAGGTTGAAGAAACAAGAAGTTTGGAACAATTGTCTTTTGAGAAGATAATTGATTATCTTCATACTTATGAAGAATTTCTAGATAACATTAGAGTCGTCACCGAAGAAGAGATCAATTCATTTGGTCTAAAGGATGAAGTTACTAGAAGACATTCTAGTAATGAAAATATTGGCTTTGATAAAGACGAAGAAGTGGAAGAAGAAGCCATTGCGTCCACAATGCGATCGAGTAGACATGATGAACAAGGAAATTGCAACAATCATGAGATGGCATTCGTTGGAGTGGATTGGAGTGAGTGTAATGATAAAGATCATTCGCATGGAGAAGTCACTTGCCTCATGACACTTGATGCTCTTGAGGTATCATTTAATCCTTCCTCGTCTAATAATAATCTAGATATTCATAATTTTCCAAAGGAATATGAAGAATTAATTAAACTTGATGAAAACAATTTGAGAAATGTTGAAAAACACAAAATGGATAAACATAAACTCAAGAAAGAAATTAGTGAACTTGAAAATAAACTGATACTACTTAAATTTAAGAAAAGTAGTATTGATTTAAGCAAAATATTAAGTGAACAAAAACCCTTTCATGATAAAGGAGGTCTTGGTTTTACTGAAAATGATAAAAATACATTTACAAGACAAGATAAATTCATTGTGTTCATAAAAGAAGGTCTTAAATCTAAAATTACCGACTCTGACGCGCTAGCTGACGCGTCAATGCGCTACAAACGCACCGGAAGTCTGAGTAAAAATAGATCATCATTAAATACTTTTGCTAAACCATTCTTTCCTCAAACATCTTTTGCAATCACCCATAACAATACTCTTCATGATTTTATAGAATCTACCAATGATGAGCATAGTGGTAATCTAGACCCTAAGTGTTGTAGTACAAGCTATCTAAATGATGATGAGTGTAGTTGATACGTGGGAATCGCACCAGGCTTTACCTCTCGAGGGATCTGGAGAAGCTTACAATCCCCACCAGGCAGTGTACCCGATCGTTGTAGTATAGTATAGTGACAAGTACCGGGGGATTGATCGTTCAACTCAGGAATAGTGTCGCTAGGATTAGAAAGTCTCCTAAATTAAGTCTAAGGGTGAGGGATGATTCTTTTTGTATTTTTTTATTTTATAAAAGCAATAAAATCTCGGTTTTTGGAAGAGTGGGCGGAATTAGTTGCTAGCCAACTAACCCAAATGACTAAAGATGCAATCAAAATAAAATAACAAAAACGAAATGAAATCTAATTATACTAGTGGTGTAAACAATGATAGGGAAAGTTGTGTTTACTTAGGTTTCATTACTCCCTAGATATCTTTTACAGGTTGATAGCTTGTTACAATTGCATGGATGACGGGTAGTATTCCTTAATACTAGTCGTAGGGTTGTGTACAATATTCCCTAACTCTATAGGATCCTACTTCACTCCTATGTCGAGCCGTTAGAAGCTCCTAACATGGGATCATTAGAATTATCCTACGCATTAAATAAAACCAAAAATCATAGTACACCTCTGATCATGTTTCTTAAGACGTTCAAGCATGTTACCAATGGAAGTCAGCCAGTTTTCTTAAGCCTAACATCGAATACAATCATTCGTAACAACTATAAACAAACAATCAACCTATAATTAACATCTAGGTTTTACTACATCTAAGCAAAAACAAAAGAGATCTAGCCGAGCATGTTAAATTGAAGACAAGTGTAAGATATATTCAAGCAACACATAGACATATTGATTGAATTGAAAGAGTACTTATCTCAAATTGACATGAAAAGTTCAAAGGGTTGATACCCTTGAAAAAGCTGGAAAAAATCGACCTAGGGTTTTTCCCTCAAAGTTGCACACTAAAGAATGAAATTTGGAAAACTATATATAGATTATACAGGGTGACGGCGTCATGTGTAAACATGTGACGCCGTCAACTCGCAGCCCATAATGAAATCAGATTGCCTAGATCCACTTTTGACGCCGTCATGTGTGATTTTGTTCTGGGCCGTCATTAATACTTGGACCATGACGGCCTTGGGTGACGCCGTCATCTCCTTAGTACAAAACTCTCTGGATCGTCACATGTATCATCCACTTCCACCTCTTGTATTACTCTTGACACTGTCATGTAGATTCTTGTGACGCCGTCAGGTACTGTTCCCAACAAGGAAAATTAAGACTTTGCCGTTTTCTTCACTTTTATGCTCCAAAAATGTCCAAAATGCTTCATTTTCCAGATTTCACTCCAAAAGTACCTAAAATGACAAAAGGAACGATTTAGGGCAATATTTGATCAAATAAATTCGAATTCGGGCTTAAATGACCCCTTAAAAACGGTTCATTTTTCACCTCATCAGTAGTATTATGTTTACCAATGTAAATTGCATCATTAGTAAGAACGGTAATATACTAGCTAAAGGTCGTAGGCGAAACAACTTGTACACCTTTTAATCATAGATTATTTGTAACAATATATGCATTTCAAACATGGTAAATAACCCAACGCCTCGGCTTAGGAAGTTAGGTCTTGCCGACAAGCTAGTAAGCAATTTACCATTGTTAAGTCTTGAAAGGCATTATTGTGATACATGTCTAGGGAGTCAAGGACAAGCAAGCAATAGAAATAGGCATAAAGAGTCAACAAATAAGGTGTTAGTATTGATACACTTAGATTTGTATGATCCATATCCAATTCAAAGTTAAGGAGGGATACTTCTACACTTTAATGATTGTAGATGGTTATCCAAATTGTCTTGGATAGTGTTTTTAGAGAATAAGGATGAAGTCTTAAATAAATTCAATATTTTAAGAAAGAAACTTGAAAACCTACTTGATTGTTCAAATTCTCTCAATTAAAACAAGTCATAGTAGTGAATTTGATAAAATGCAATTTGGAACCTTTTATGAACAACATGGAATATCTTATAACTTATCGGGCCCGTTCACTTCTCAATCGCTTGAGATTGTTGAAAGAACACATCGTAAGTTAAGAAAGATGAGTCGTGCAATGCTTGACGAGCAATCCATCCCACAAAAGTTTTGGTGTTATGCCTTAGTTACCGCATGTTATATCTTTAATAGAGTTCAAGATCAAGAAAGGTCTCCGACATTACAAGTTAATGTTTCGGATGAAGGTAATCCTAAGGAAGTGAGAGAAGCAAGGGGTCATCCTATACAACAAGTCATTGGTGACTTGAATAAAAGGACACTTAGGTCACAAAACAAACAAGTCTAAGTTTTGGCATGACATTTTTCAAAAAATCCAATTTGCTTTTGGGATAGGTTTGGATGTTCATGGATAACATGCATCTTAGGAGAACAATCTTTAGGTGCTACGAGAGCTTATGTGTTTATATGACTAGGTCTTATGTGAAGGCATGGAAGGTAGATCAAATTAATGACTTCCAATAGGAAAGATATGTATCAATTAATTATTCAAACAATGATTGACAATATCCTTGATTCTACATGTCTATACTATGTGATGGGGCAAGAAAACTTGAAACAAAAGGTCTTGTTACATCGTAATAAGATTGAGAGTTTATTGTGTTAGAATACCAGGATTAGATAAAATCATTGGATCACAATTCACACTTGTGTTGAAGATTTTATATCTAAATCTACTTGCTTAATTTTTGTGTAATATGCATGTCATGTTTTTATGGTAAAATAGAAAAGAAAAGAAAAGATATTATGCAAATACACAAACTATTAACATAGTTGAAGAGAATTTCCCGAACTTGAATTCGGTGTGGTATTGCGTAACGAACTAAAGTATCCAATGAGTAGACCAAATAAACTAAGCATCTCACTCAAGATCTTGGAAACCTATAATGTTGTTGCAAACAACATATAAGGATTATTTTGGTCAACATACTACACATCAAACTATAAACCGGAGATATCTATCATTGTACAATGACTCTCTTTACAATGTGTGATGGTTTATAGGATCTAGCTTGTGTAACCAAATTTAATACAATTGTCATCTCTGCGCAAAACAACCATACTCTCGAAATGATACTTGCACTTGATTCATGTTTTGAGTATTGTTGGTTCAAAATTGTGCTCAACAAAGTCATATTCAAAGGACTTGATGATACTTGATCTTCACGCATCAACTATGATAAATTCATGCATATCTTTTGTAAAGAATGCGTGCAACTACCATAGGATCTAACATGAGCATTCAAACCCAACCAAACTCATAACTAACTCAATCCTAATCACTCTTGGCATACAAGAATAATTATCTTCCCCATACACCACTTTCTTTCAACTCATCTTGTACTAGGAATCTTAGTACTAAGAATGATTATCCTCTGGACTATAGATATTCCTTAAACATACCTAATTCATACTAATTGGCTATAAAAGGAGTGACTTTGTATCATATGTCTTCATCACAACCTTCTTCTTCCTTAGCAATGACATCAACCTTAGCTCTGTAAACCTCAATCCCATTCTTGGAAATCTTATGGCCGAGGACAATGCCCTCTTTGACCATAAAATGATTCTTTTCCCAATTTAGACATAGATTGGTGTCTTCACACCTTTTTAACATTTTTTCTAAATTGGTGAGACATGTTTGAAATGAATCCCCAATGACCGAGAAGTCATCCATAAAGACCTCCATGATTTTACCGATCATGTCGGTAAATATGGCCATCATGCACCTCTGGAACGTACCTGGAGCATTACATAAGCCAAAAGGCATACGTTTATAAGCAAAAGTTCCATAAGGGCATGTAAAGGTAGTCTTTTCTTGATCCGATGGATCAATAGGGATTTGAAAGTATCCTGAGAAACCATCAAGGAAACAATAGTACTCGTTTCCTGCTAATCTCTCAAGCATCTTATCCATAAAGGGCAGCGGAAAGTGGTCTTTGTAGGTGGCGTCATTTAACTTACGATAGTCAATGCAAACACGCCACCCGGTAACCAGCCAAGTTGGAATCAACTCATTTTCCTCATTAGTGACAACAGTAATGCCACCCTTTTTTGGGACGCAATGGATGGGACTAACCCATGGACTGTCAGAGATGGGGTAAATCAATCCCGCATCAACAAGTTTGAGAACCTCTTGTTTAATGACATCATGGATTTTTGGATTCACCCGTCTTTGATGTTGCACTGTGATACATGGGAATCGCACCAGGCTTTACCTCTCAAGGGATCTCGAGAAGCTTACAACCCCCACCAGGCAGTGTACCTGATCGTTGTAGTATAATATAGTGACAAGTACCGGGGGATTGATCGTTCAGCTAGGAATAGTGTCGCTAAGATTAGAAAACCTAAATACTAGTTCTAAAGGTGAGGGATGATTATTTTTGTATTTTTATATTTTTTAGAAAGCAAGTAAAAATCTCGGGTTTGAAGGATTTGGGCGGAATTAGTTGCTAGTTAACTAACCCAATACTAAAGATGCAATAAAAAAAAATAATAGAAATTAAAATAAACTAAATTATACTAAGGTTGTGAGCAATAAGTGGAGAAAATGTGTTTACATAGATTTCACTACTCCCTAGACATCTTTTACATGTTAATTACTTGTTATAGTTGCATGGATGACGGATTGTATTCCTTAATACCATTCATGGGGTATCGTACATAACTCCCCAATTCTATGAGCTCTTATCTCCTCCTATACCATGCCCAGCACAACCATAGGGATTATAAACAGTGGCTCATGCATTAAATACAACCAATAAAGACCTTAGTGCAATCGGTTCATGTTTCCTAAGACGTTCAAGCATGTTACCATTTGGAGATCTGCCAGTTTTCTTAAGCCTAACATATAAATTCATTCATCCAAGACAATTATAAACAAGTAATCAACATATAATTAACATCTAGGTTTCATTAGATCTAAGCAAACACAAGATAGATCTAGCCTAGCATGATGGAATTAAGACAAGAACAAGATATAGACAACCAACACATAGACATATTGATTGAATTAAAAGAATACTTATCTCAATTACACATGAAAGGTATCAAGGGCTTAGAACCCTTGAAAAACCTGTAAAATTCGCACCAAGTTCGTACTTAGGGTTTCTCCAAAACTTCTCTCTTTTAATGTGAAAAATTAGAAAACTATATATAGGAAAAGAGGTCTGACGGCGTCAAGACCAAACTTGTGACGCCGTCACCTCGCCGCCAAAACTCTTCTCAGACTGCCTTGATCTAATTCTGAAGCCGTCATGTGTTATGCATTTCCAGGCCGTCATGACTTTTACTCTTGACGCCCTTTCTTGTGATGCCGTCAAATCTGTACTGGGTCATCATAGAAAATTGCTCTTGACGCCGTCAGGATGTTACTCTTGACGCCGTCACTTACTGTTCCCAGCAAGGAAAATTAAGACTTTGGCGTTTTCTTCACTTTTATGCTCCAAAAACGTCCGAATTGCTTCCTTTTCCAGATTTCACTCCCAAAGTACCTAAAATCACAAAAGGAACGATTTAGGGCAATATTTGATCAAATAAATTCAATTCCGGGCTTAAATGACCCCTAAAAGTGGTTCATTTTTCACCTCATCATATACCCTTACACTTGAGATTTGCTTGTCCTCAAGCAAATGCGCTTTTTTTCTACTCAAAAGACAAGTTAGGGGTCATTTAACACTAATATAAAAGTAATTACAACAAATAATCGTTCCACTAAAGACCAATAGACAAGCACGGATGTCATACACTAGCACCTCACAAATAGTGTTTAGATACTCACATCTCTCGGGTGTAATAAAGTGTAAATTACAATATGGAAACGGAAGATATCTCTCACTACCTGTCATAGCAAAATAGATAACCATAGGCTTGGGAAAGGATCAAACCTCCACCACACGGCGTAAGCACCTAGGACAAGCTATCAAAGAGGTCTTTTAAAGAGTTGTAATGTTAGGTGTAGGGATATGAAATACACGGTTTTGTTGGATAAAGGAAGTTTTTACTGGTGGCGAGTTAACAATCTTGGTTAATTACATGTACAATGTGGCGTTGCTAAGCCAAGATTAGACTCGACTTAAGCTAATAAATGAAAAATAACAAAAATATAAAATGAACATAGAATAAAAAGGGATGGTAGTCCGTATGTTTTTTCTCTTTTTCCTTTTTCTATTTTTTTTTTCTTTTTCATGATTTTTTCGATTTTTTTTTTTTTTTTTTTTTTTTTTTTTTTTTTTTTTTTTGCATACACTCTTACCCTACCATCCAAAATAATACATCATAGGGAATGAATATTCCCCTTACACTTGAATCTTTACATACTTTACATTAAACTAATCTAATGACTCGAATTAAGAAAATGAAAACACTTGGAGCACTCTTAAGATTAACGTACATATGGGGGTAATAAATGATGTTCTTCCCCATTACTCATAAAATAAGTACTTACCCATGAGTCCCAATCGTCCTAAAACAATATGTACAAGGATATGACTCGACTTAGCAACCATGTAATCAATTAGATAGTTAACTTAGGGTTTAACAAATAACAATAATGCACTAAAAATGAGCGCATACACGGAAGGCTAAGGCAATTTGGTTGTACATTTAAGTGTGGTGTAACAAATTCTTCCTTTAAGTAAAATGCTTAAAGTTAGAAACGAAAAGATAGGCTCGGAGAGGTGTACTAGGGGATTCGTGTACTAAAAATAAGTACAACGCTAAGGGTGTGGGAAAAATTAGTTGACTTAACTAGCCAAGTAATATGACTTAAATGGTCAAGTAATTGTAATACGGGTTTAACACAAGGGTGATCCTAATGCCTCTTATCATGTAGTAAATCATACTACACGAATGTAGTCTCACTAGCGGTCTCGGGATGCATCACTAACGCAAGTTCTAGAATCTAAATGCTACCGGTACACTCATAAGCACTAATAGTAAATGCTTTTCCTATCAAATCTAAAGGAGAACCTCACATATTTGGGTGGAAAATTTTTTTGAAAGTACGGTTATGTGCTAGTCATACAATCTCCTATCCATGAGACGCTTGCTATGGCTAAAGTTTCACTATGTTGTAAAAAATTTTAAATTTGGCGCTAAAATTACACTAACAAGTATTTCTCATAGTTTTATTACACATCTACCATTAAACAAAACAAACTCAAGCGAAAGTGCATATGTAAGGTATCATCATTTTACCCTCCCCTTACACTTAAGATGAACATTGTCCCCAATGTTCAAGTAAATAATGTAAAAGTGAAAAAAGTAAAAAGAATGAAATCAAATACTCCCCTGATTTGCTCGGTATGGATAATAAGGTGGCCAGGTTAGATCTTCCTCCAAGAAAATGAACAATCAAAGCTTCCCTTCTAGAATATAAATCATCTTCTTGTCAAACATAACCTGTAAATCCTGAAAAAATAGACGAAACAACCTCGCGTAAAATCGGCGGCATCCTATATAAGTTACTAAATCCTAGAAAACAAGATAAGATATAATGCTTGTGGAATGAAGTTTGCAGATCTCTTGGAGATTATAAAACTTAATAATTCACAAAAACCATAAGACTCCGTTAGAAAAACAAAACCGGTAAAATTTCCAGATTTTTACACGTGACGCCGTCAAGAGTAAACTCTTGACGCCGTCAGAAGTGACCTGCAGAAATTCTTATGTTAAGTTTCCGGAAAATTTCTGGAAAAACTTGGTCCTACTTCCTGGAAAATCCTGCAAAACTTCATTATGACTCAATACAAGCATTTGACTCTAACAAATACTAATATACATGTTCATTTAATATTGTGGAGAATCATGATCGGTTTGTTTCTTAAAAACATATTTGGGGTTTCCCCTTACACTTATCTTTTGCAAAAATACTTTTAGGTGGAGTTAAGACTAGGCCAAAACAACTAAGTAAAGTATTTCCACTATTTAATTGAGAAACATGATCAACCAACAATAAAAATAAAACATGCATACGGAAACAAATAACAAACGAACAAACAAAATCACACAAAGCATGGGTTGCCTCCCAAGAAGCGCTTTTCTTTATTTACGAGTCTTGTATCTAGACTCAAGATCATGGGTTACTACGTGATCTCATCATTCGAAATGATATACCCCATGTAGTTGCGATCATTACTGTTATGGTGGTAGTGCCTTAACCTATCGATACTTGCAATCACCATCCCACCTACTTCACTTCTCAAGTTAGCTATTCCATCTTGGCTCACACCTTCAATTGTGAAAGGCCCATACCACCAAGGACTTGGTTTATCGGGTGGTATTGTTGTCTCTAAATGTCTCAAGAGTACCAAGTTCCCTTCCTTAAATGGTACATGATTTTCTGCGGGTTGAGTATGTTCGAATTCGACCTGAACCTTACTGCTTTTGCTTCTTTCATTTTTGGCTTCCTTATAGCTTTTGATTCTTGCCTCCCATGCAAGAATTTTATTCTGAACACGAATTGGTGTCGTGTCAATATTGTTTTTGATCTTTCTCCAACTCAAATTCTCATGCCCACTTCGCGGGGTCATGGGGAAGCTAATCTTTCTTTTTCCAGATTTAAGCTCGATCTTCCTACCTTTATACTTAATGACAGCCCTAACGGTGGTGAGGAATGGTGCCCCAAGGATTATTGGCATGCATCCATTTCCTTTATCATCGATGATCATAAAATCAACGGGGTACGTGAATCCTGCGACATTAACTAATACATCTTCTGCGATTCCTAGGGGGTATACGTACGAGTGTCCAGCGAGAGATAACCTAACACGAGTAGAGGCTGGCATTTTTGATGTTAGTTGGATGTAAATAGTTAGAGGCATAAGATTTACTTCTGATCCTTGGTCGGCGAAAGCACTAAGATGTTTTAAGTCCCCGATGCTAGTTGGTATCTCAAAGTTCCCACATGCTATCTGCTTAGTAGCCACTTTTTGTACCAATAGCCTCTCGAATACTGATCCTCCAGGTAGCGTATCATACTCATCTTTCACTTCTTCCTCTTTCTCAGAACCCTGTTTGGAAGGTTGGTTACGCCCATCACCCTTAATCCAATTTGTTATGGTGTTTTCGTTTATATCATGTTTCAGGTAGTAACTCAAAGGTTGGGATTCTGGTGGTTTTTCTAAGGTCTATTTAGCAGGAGTTTCTACCTTCTCGTTATTCTTTTGGATAATTGTGATAGAATTAACAAATTGGGTAGTGGGGGTGGCGCTTTCTTTCCTTAGTAACATTCTTTCGGGGGTTCTCTGGTTGGCATACTCCTCTAATAAACTCATCATCTCATTCATTTTCTCTTGCATCTCCTCTTTTTGCTTATAAACTGCTTCCTCGAATCTAGCAAGCCGAGCTGAGTGAGTTGCCATATATTCTCTCATCCTAGCTTCAAACTCTGAGCTAAGTTCCTTGGGAGGGGAACAAGGTAGGGCATAGTTCTGAAAAGTCTCGATATTTTCTTTAGAAGGTGATTCAGATAATGGTGCCGAAGTTGGTTTTGAGACAGAATTGACAGTAGCCCGTCTAGGACTTAAAGGTCTCCTTTGCCTTTCCTCAAAATAGTCAACTTTGGCCTCGAGTTTGCATAGGAGTTCATCGGGGATTTCGGTGGTCCCTCCAGATGTTGAGACTGCATTGATAGCCGCTTTTATTGTATGATTAAACTCCCACATCTCCTGATTATCAGTGGCGAGCTCCTCGATAACTGCCCAAGACTCCTCGGCATTCTTATCACGCAGTTTACCTCCCGCGGCCCTATCAATTGTGCGCTTAGTGTGATAGTCAACATGGTCGTAGAAAATCTGGACTAATAACCAAAGGTTTATACCATGATGAGGGACCTTATGGAGGAGATCCTTAAAACGGGCCCAAGCTTCGTAGAAAGTTTCACCCTGCTGTTGTTCAAACATCAAAATGTCATTTTTAAGCATTGCAGTCTTCCCCGGTGGGAAGAATTGAGTAAGGAAGCGATTGGTGAGGTTATCCCATGTGGTGATGGATCCCGCGGGTAAACGCTCAAGCCATTGACTAGCTTGATCCCGTAGAGAGAATTGGAATAGGCGTAATCGGGTTGTCTCTCTAGTTGCAACATCCAGGTCTATGGAATCTACGATTTTGAGGAAGTCGTTAAGATGTTGGTTTGGATCTTCGAAACGAAATGCATGGAATGCACATCCGCTTTGCACCAACCGGATGGTGTCGGATTGCAAGGGGGTCACATTGGCTCCGGTGAGCTCAATGGTGTTTCGGTAGCCTTGGTGGCTAGGTCGGGAATATTCTCCTAAGGTTCGGGGCCTAAGAGGTTCTAGTGGTGGGTTTTGTTGTGGTGGGATGACGGGTTCAAAGATGTTCCCGTTGTCCATGATGTCGGGTGGTGAAGAGTTACGAACAAAGACACAAAGAAATAAGATAGACTAAAGAAAACCTAAAAATAAAAATAAAATCTTACTAGAAAGGAATCTAGCAAGTAGACCTAATAAAAAGAGATTCTAACGTAGACAATAACTATTCCCCGGGCTGCGGCGCCAAAAACTTGATACGTGGGAATCGCACCAGGCTTTACCTCTTAAGGGATCTCGAGAAGCTTACAACCCCCACCAGGCAGTATACCTGATCGTTGTAGTATAGTATAGTGACAAGTACCGGGGGATTGATCGTTCAGCTAGGAATAGTGTCGCTAGGATTAGAAAACCTAAATACTAGTTCTAAAGGTGAGGGATGATTATTTTTGTATTTTTATATTTTTTAGAAAGCAAGTAAAAATCTCGGGTTTGAAGGATTTGGGCGGAATTAGTTGCTAGTCAACTAACCCAATACTAAAGATGCAATCAAAATAAAATACTAGAAATGAAAATAAACTAAATTATACTAAGGTTGTGAGCAATAAGTGGAGAAAATGTGTTTAATTAGATTTCACTACTCCCTAGACATCTTTTACATGTTAATTACTTGTTATAGTTGCATGGATGACAGATTGTATTCCTTAATACCATTCATGAGGTATCGCACATAACTCCCCAATTCTATGAGCTCTTATCTCCTCCTATACCATGCCCAGCACAACCATAGGGATTATAAACAGTGGCTCATGCATTAAATACAACCAATAAAGACCTTAGTGCAATCGGTTCATGTTTCCTAAGACGTTCAAGCATGTTACCATTTGGAGATCTGCCAGTTTTCTTAAGCCTAACATATAAATTCATTCATCCAAGACAATTATAAACAAGTAATCAACACATAATTAACATCTAGGTTTCATTAGATCCAAGCAAACACAAGATAGATCTAGCCTAGCATGATGGAATTAAGACAAGAACAAGATATAGACAACCAACACATAGATATATTGATTGAATTTAAAGAATACTTATCTCAATTACACATGAAAGGTATCAAGGGCTTAGAACCCTTGAAAAACCTGTAACATTCGCACCAAGTTCGTACTTAGGGTTTCTCCAAAACTTCTCTCTTTTAATGTGAAAAATTAGAAAACTATATATAGGAAAAGAGGTCTAACGGCGTCAAGACCAAACTTGTGACGCCGTCAGCTCGCCGCCAAAACTCTTCTCGGACTGCCTTGATCTAATTCTGACGCCGTCATGTGTTATGCATTTCCAGGCCGTCATGACTTTTACTCTTGACGCCCTTTCTTGTGACGCCGTCAAATCTGTACTGGGTCGTCATGGAAAATTGCTCTTGACGCCGTCAGGATGTTACTCTTGACGCCGTCACCTACTGTTCCCAACAAGGAAAATTAAGACTTTGGCGTTTTCTTCACTTTTATGCTCCAAAAACGTCCGAATTGCTTCCTTTTCCAGATTTCACTCCCAAAGTACCTAAAATCACAAAAGGAACGATTTAGGGCAATATTTGATCAAATAAATTCAATTCCGGGCTTAAATGACCCCCTAAAAGTGGTTCATTTTTCGCCTCATCACACTGCAGGCTTGAAGTCATCCTCCATTAAGATTTTGTGTATGCAAAAATCTGGGTTAATACCCTTTATATCGGAGAGCTTCCAAGCAATTGCTTGCTTGTGTGACTTCAAGACTTTTATGAGAGCAACCTTCTCCTCATCACTTAAACCTTTAGCAATAATGACGGGTAATTTATCATCACCCTCAAAAAATGCGTATTCAAGATGAGGAGGTAAGTCCTTGAGCTCGACCTCAGGAAATTCATCGTTTTTATCAACCGATTTAATTTTCTCATTATGAAGTTGTATGGGAGGGAGTGGAGGAGAATTGTCTTGATTTAGCAATTTCTCAAGGAGAAGAATATCTCCCTCCAGATCAATCTTAGTGTTATCAATTCTCGATGGAACTGAATCACTTTTGAGAAAAGCCTCGACCTCTTCCAAATGGAAATCACTTCCCTCAAACGGAGTGAGAGAAGGGGAAGAGTCGGAAATGATAGGTTCAGATGATGAAGTGGAATCCCCACTCACAGAATTACGATAATAACCAAGAAATTCTTGAGAGTACTCCTCTGAAGCAATGTCTATGATATCTATTTGATTAATTGCTTCAGAATCATAATTTGAGGAGTACCTCGAGGTTTGATCGAGGTTAAAGGTAACAGCTTCATTACCCACACGCAAGGTGATTTCTTGCTCAAATATATCGATAAGAGCACGGCTCGTTCTAAGGAAACCCCTCCTAACAATGAGAGGGACCCTTTGATTAACATCAAAATCAACAACCACAAAGTCAGCGGGGAGATGGAACTTTCCTACTTTCACAAACACGTCCTCGGCAATGCCAAGAGGACGAGATATCGATCGATCTGCAAGCTCTAGAGTCATGCAGGTAGGAGTAAGACCCGGAAGAGAAAGTTTCTTCCAAACTGAGTAAGGCATTAGGTTGATGCTTGTGCCAAGATCGGCCAAGGCATAGCAATCAACCATTCCTGGAAATACACAAGGTATTAGAAATTTTCCAGGATCTCCTAGCTTCTCGGGAAGCTTCTTTAAAAGAACTACTGAGCAGTTCTCATTCAAGGGAGTCTTTGCCATTTCAAACAGTTTCTCCTTGTTGCTTAACAAGTGTTTGATTGTTGATGCAAATTTGGGCATCAGAATAATAGCATCCGCAAAGCTAATGTCAAAATGCAAATCTTGGAAGATTTGAAAGAATTTATCCATCTGGTGACTAGCTTTTTCACGGAGCTTTTGTTCATTCAAACGTGAGGGGTAAGGAATAGAGGAGGTAGAAGGTTTGGACTTAGATGTTTCAACTGGGATATCATTGGGTTCAAAAACAACTCTAGGTTTTGGTTTGAGTTTCAGGACAACATGAGGTGGGACGTCTTGGGTACCTCCCTTATGAGTAGGAAGTACTTCGTCCTTATTTACCTCGGTTTCATTTTCCACTACCTTGGGAGAAGGAGAAGAAGTGGTAGTGGGAACAGTGGGTCTATCATATGAAACTCCGCTCCTGGTTGTGATCGCCTTTGCATCGCCCCTCGGGTTTACGATCGTGTTGCTCAGAAGTTTTCCAGAGCCCGAGGGTTGTTCATTTAAAGATTTCTTGATTTCAAAAATCTGGCTGACCAACAACCTGTTTGTCTCTTCTTGAGTTTTCATGAATTGCTTTAACAACTCATTGGATGATGGTTGTGGAGCTGGGAGAATGGTTTGTGTTTGGTTGGGAAAATTTTGGACTCGGTTATTTTGATTATAACCTTGTTGTGGTTGAAAATTTCCCTGATTTGGATTACCATTTCCCTGAAAATGATTTCCCGGGTTGAAATTGTTTCTGTTAAAGTTTCCTTGGTTGTGGAAACCTTGATTCTGTCCAGGATTGAAATTCCCTTGGTTTTGATAACCTTGGTTCATTCGAGGTTGGTTCTGGTTTGGATTTTCCAAATTTGGGTTTTGGTTGAAACCGGGTGGTTCCATATATGTGTTAGCACGGTAACTTGGTTCCATTTGAGGGCGGTATTGATTACCTCCCTGATTTGTAGTACCGGCTAAGGCATTGGCTTCAAAAGGAGTACCATCGGTGGCAGTACAGTTGTAGTATACATGTGGGCCATCACAAGTGACACAAACTTCCACCTTTTTTACTTCAGCATGTGAAGGATTTTGTGTGAAAGTGACTTTCTTTTGGTTTGAGAGAACCAAAGCTTGAATAGCGTCCGTGAGTTCGTCTATCTTAGCATCGGTGCTAGAAGTACTCACGGGAGATGAAGTAGAAGGACCAGCACTCACTTGGGAGTTATATGGCTTTGTGCATGTAGTGCGGACCTTGGACTTATTTTCAATGATTTCTAAAGCTTCTTTAGTGGTTTTACTCAAAAAATTACCTCCCGCGGAGGCATTGAGAGAATCTTGGTCAGATTGACTCACACCGTTATAGAAAGTGTCAATTTGCATTAATTCAGTGAAACCATGATGAGGACATCGACGAAGCAATTCTTTGAAACGATCCCATGCGTCACCAAACGATTCATCAAACCTTTGAGTAAATTTGATGATTTCATTTTTAAGACTTGTCGTTCTGGACGGGGGAAAAAATTCATTTACAAATTTGGTAACTAAATCCTCCCATGATGCTATTGAACGAGGAGGTTGTTTTTCCAGCTAAATCCGGGCTGCCCCCTCAAGAGAAAATGGGAATAGAAGAAGTTTGACTGCTTTAGAAGGGACGTTCTTGTATTTGATGGTAGATGTAATCATGTTAAACCATCGAATATGAGCATAAGGATCATCCCTCTCAAAACCATAAAATTGGCTTGAGGTTACTAGATTTAGTAACCCGGTTTTGAGCTCAAAGTATTCAGCCACAATGGCTGGGACAACAATAGCGTCTCCGTAACCCTCAATGGGTGCTTGGAGAAGCTCATTCATCGGACGGTCTTCCGCCATGATAACCTTTTTTGTGGCAACAACACGTATTTCAGATACGGCTGTTGGGGCAGAACGTCTACGGCGTCTTCGAGGAATTCTGACAAGCTCACGAAAGGGGCTTGTTGACCTAGAAGAACGAGTGCGCATGCACTAGAGACGACTCTAAGAATACTTAGAGTGACGGGAAATTAAAAATAGAAAAGAAAAATCTTTTTGGATTTTTGTTTTTAAGATAATATAGAAATATAGACAAAGATGATATATAACAATGAGTGAATAATTCAAACTCACAGATGCTTCAAAAGTCGTTTATACCCAACACACCTCGCCGGCAGCGGCGCCAATTTTTGATTGGCCTCAAACAGTCAGAAAATATCAACCAAGTAATGGTCAATAACTCAAACAATCTAAACCAATACTCCGTGGAGTGTAGTGTTTCCCCGGGTCGTTAGATCCCAACGAGGCGTGAAATCTGAAATAAAAATGACTTTGAAATCAGGTGAATTGAACAGGAAAAGGGTTCAAGTGATTGTACTAATGAAATATAAGTTAGAATAGCTTTGATAAGCTATATCAACTAATACATGAAATCAGATAAGTACAAATGAAAAGGAACTGGAAAACGTGTACGTTTAATTTTTTAAACGCAAACAAAAACAATTTTAACTATAGTAGGAGTTTGCATGCCTTAGGGGCTTAAATGCAAATTAAATAAACTTAAAATATTTATTTTATAATTACTAATTTATTTAAAAGTTAATAAAACCTAAAAAAATGTAAAAAGATATAAAATGTACGTTTAAATTTGAATAAACATAAACGTACTAAACTAAACATGAATTCTGAAAAATATAACTCCCACAAATGTGAAAATTATATTTTTGAAATCCTAAAAGTGTAAGAAAATTAAAATTATTTTTATAACTATTTAATTAATTATTATTATTTAATAACTATTTTTAATTAATTAATAATTCACTAATAAGTAAGAAAATGTAAAATAAGCTTAGAAAATTAAAATTAAAACTTATAAAAGTCTAAAATATTATAAAACTTATTTTAAAACTAAAATTATATTTTTCACACTATTTATCTATTTATTATTAATTAATTATTATTTAATTATTAATTAACTAATTATATTGATTTTAAATTATTAAAAATACTAAAAAGTCTTAGATAATTAAGAAGATTTTTATAAATCTAATTAACCATCACAAGAATCCTAAAAAATTATAAAAAGTTTGTTTTATGTATTTTTAAACTAATTTACTAATTATTATTCTAATTATTAATTAATTACCAATTAAACTAATTATATTATAAAAAATAGAAAATGAACAGTAGAAATTCTAGAAAAATTTCTAAAAATGTTATTACTTATATAAAAGCTAGGAAAATTATAAAAACTAGGTGTTACTTAATAAAATCTAATTTTGCTATTTAATACTTTAATATTAATTAATAGATAATTAAACTAATATTAATTCTAAAAACCACTAAATGACAAAATAAAAATCTGGAAAAATTTATAAAAGTACTTTAATATAAAAGAGATTTAATAAAAATATAAAAATGCAGAAGTGCTTATAAATAAGCTAAAAAGAAAATTAAAAAGATAATTTCTATTAAATAGAAGTTATCACTATAATTAAATTTGGATTTTTCTGTTTTTTCTTTTATAGAACTATTAAAATACTTAAAATATTAAACTTTTATAAAAACAACTAACTTGGAAATAAAAAATAAGCACTGTGAGTGCTTATTTGCTTTGACTGTTGACCAAGTTTGACCAAACTAAGAAATAAGCTCTGGTGAGCTTATGTGGGGTACACAAGGTAGATTCTGGTTCACCTAAGTTAGTTGGACTTATTTAATCTGTATTTGACAATATAAGATCACACAATAAGCTAATAAGCTACAAAAAGCAATTGCTTATTGAGTGACTGAGAGAGAAATGGGACAAATTTCAAGGGGTGATTCAGGTGGGGTCCACTGAGCTTGAGCTCAGTACCAAGCTCAAGACTTGAAGGTGGGTTGAAAGAACCAACTTGGGGCTTGTGGGACCCACTGAGTAGCTCAGAAACAACCAATAAAGTGGTGGGTGTGGTGGTGATGGTCTGTGTAGCAGGGGAGCTTCTTCCCCTTCAATTGTGTTTGAGCCTGTGTGGCTTGCACAAGAAAAATTAAAAAAATACAATGAAAGTAGGATCTCAAAGTTTAGCTGGGGGGTTGTAACATGTGAAAGTTTCAGGTCTTAACTCTTAACACAAAATTCTACAAAAATCTTGCAAGTTTTGCAAAATCTGAGGTGTACATAATTTGACTTTTTATGAAAACTTGACAAGTTGACTTTTATGAACTTTAAATTAATCCCACTGACTAATTATGGTGTAATATGTTATGATTAAGCTAGACTACCTATTAATGCACTACTGTGATGAAAATGAGACTTGAAAACTTAACAGTTAACTACTTAATGAAGATTAAAGCTACTCTTGACTTTTTAACTAATAAGACCTAAGTTTTATGGTTTATTTTACTTATTTAGACCTAGTATATCATGTATAGCCAAAGAACAACAACAAAAACTCTAAGGAACACAGTGGAAATCACTGATCCAAACACACCTTTAAACTATTGATATGTTGATTTTCAAAACAAAACCAAGTTGTAAACCATGAAATTGATCCCAGAGGCTATGATATGATTATATAAGAACAGTTTAGCATGAATCAACCAAACCACAAGCATATAACACAGATATGTCAAATATGTGAGATTCACTGTGTGATTTTGATTTTTTTTAGCAAATATGGATTCAAATGAACAAGCTACCAATATTAATTGATAAAACCACTTAACAACAACTTAAAATCATGAAATACACAAACAAGATCAGATAGCATACATATACAGTGAAATGCAAATTTTAGTAAATATGGCTTACAAGTGCTATAAGCTGCAAAACCATGAACCAATGACCAAAACCACTCCTAATAGCTTTCCACAAAGCTTCTAACCCAGGGCCATCAATAATATACCCTGCTCCATTGCTTTCTTCACCATCTTCACTGATTTTTTTATTTTTCAACCTATTTTCTTGATTTTTTGTATTTTTTATATTTTATGACTAAGACTGAATTTTATGGTTTCTAATAGCTTACATAAGCTATATGAGGAGCTTATATGAGCTTATTTGTCCATAAACAACATTAATAACAACAATCAATAAATATGAGATTTTGAACATAAAATTTGCATAAACTGAAATTGAGATTAACACTGTAATTGAAGGCTTGAAAAAGTTTTATTATAAAATAAGAACACTTAACAAAGTACTTGGAAACTTAATTTAACACTGGAAACATGAAAATGACAAAGTCGACATACATAAGATGAAATTATACTAGATAGATATCCACATTGCTTCCCCTTCTTTCTTTATAGACTTTTGAGACTCCCCACATGTTTCTGAGACTTTTTCATCACATCTTGACCATTGAATCTCTGTAATTGATCCCATCTGTTTAAATCCAACTTTGGCGCCAAAATGATACACGTGGATTTGTGGCGGTTTGAGTGTAAGTAAAGAACTTTGGGGTGTTGTGGAGGTGGAGTGGGACAAGGAAAAGAAGTTTGGTGGCCAAGTTGGGGGTGTAGGTTGAAAACTGAGGTTTGATATGGAGGTGGAGTGTATTTTGGTGGGGAAGCATTAAATGTGGGTGTGGGTTAGTTGTGAGGTGGAAGGTATGTGAGGGGAGAGTAGGTGATGAGCTGGAGGGTGAGGTGGTGATGGAAAACCACCTTGGTATTGGTGTTTGCAGGTGTGGAGGTGAGGGATGTACAACGTTGGTGGTTTGGGAGAGGTCAACAGGTCAACACCCGTTTTATATAAAAAGGGAGTGGGCTGGTTGTGTTGTTGGCCTGGGTAAAAGGTAAGGGTGGGCTTGGTGTGTTGTTTGGATTGGATTTGGTTTTAGGTAATAATAATAAAGGGTCCGGTTTGGTTTTAATGGTATAAGGCCCAAGGACTAATTGTGTAAATCCTGCAAAGTTAAGGGACCTGATGTGACAAGTTTCCATAATATAATCAAGGGACCATTCTTGCCATAAATCAATAGTACAAGGACCAAAGTTGCATATTTTTCCATTATTTCAAAACCAAGGACCTTTTCTGCCAAATCTTCAAACTCCAGGGACCAAACATGTAATTTCTGAATTTGTGAAGGGTTGAACCTGTAAATTCCCAATAAATACCACAAGGACCAATTATGCCATTAATGAATAGTACAAGGTTTATTTTTAATATTTTTCCATTTTTAAAACCTTACGGACTAATTTTGACATTTTTCAAACTTGAGGGACTAAAGTTGTTATTTTGTAATTTTTAATTTTAAAGGACTAAACTTGACAAGTTATGAATCCCTAAGGACCTTTGATGATATTTTACATGTTTTGATTTACCAGGGACTAGATTTGCCAATTTTTCAAAGTTCAGGGACTGAAACTGTAAATTATGTAAAATATGTTGTTTTTCATCAGTTTTCAATCCTTTTGCATAAAAACACAATCCAGGGATGTTTTATGTATTTTAAGGCATCCCTACGTGTTTTCAGATGTTTTTGCAGTTTAAATGTGACAAAAATGATGAGTATTTACACACTCATCAATCCCCGCCTTGAAACATGGGGGATAAACGATCTAGGGGGAGCTATGTTCAACGGGGAGCACATTTGGATGCACATACAAGCTAGCTCATTTATCCCGCAGTCCCAAGTTCGAAACCTGGCTTGATTAGTAGTCCCGCCTTTTTGATTCGACAAAAGGGGGAGAAAGAAAGCAAGAGCGTAAAGGCCATTTAAGAAATGTTAAAGGCTTCACCAAATTACAAGGCAAAAGGTCAAGACGCAAGCTACACCAAAGGCGCGCTTTGTCTTCGCTAAGTTTTGTAATTTTATTTGCTTTCGGTTTTTATTTGTCATCATCAAAAAGGGGGAGATTGTTGAGGCAACATGATCAAGATCTCTTCATATTTTTAATAATGACAAATAAACCATCGAAACACATAAAATAACAAAAGTTAGCTTAAAATCGCCGGAGCCCATATCTGCTCCTGGCGCGCTGTCCGCGCGTCAACGCGCGGGTGACGCGCCAGGACACTGAATGGTTCCGGGCGAATTTTAAAAGTCGGCTTTCCCCTTACCCGACAAATGTGGATCTTTCAATACAGGTATTAATATGTTATGTGCTTAATTGAGAACACTCGAAATGAATTTTGAGTCTTGAGAGATCCTTCTTTTAAAACACCCGTTCACGGGAAAATGCCAACTCATGTTTTCTAACTATCGCCTCTAGCCAAGGCTTTTCTAAACTTATGGAGCTTATATATTTCACGTGACATCGTGTTAAAGCATCCATATGCTCATATCCAGTGCTTACGTCTTCTCTAATTACGTAACGGGTTTACTCCCTTATTGGTCAAACTAAGTCAAAGGTCACTTTGCGTAAACGCATCCTTTCCCACTTGGGTTATGCTTTACATCAAGGCAAAGCCCTTAACTTGTTTGAACCAATGTATTAGTTGAGAACGTCGAGTCATGGAAAGTCACGAGATATGAAACTATGGATTCTCGACGTTGTGTTACTTGAGCTTATAAGTAACCTATGATTTTCTCAACTTATAATCTTAATTGTCAAAACCTTTTCTTCTTAATGACAATTAGATTACTTTTTAATCTTCTTTTAATCTCATTTCTACAAAAGACAAATACCACAATATCCAATCGAAAAATACTAGATCCACCAAAACTTTACAAAATATTTCCCACTCGCTGACGTGGCAGAGTGTTGATTGGTTGGTTTTCTGTGGGCCACAGAAAACCAACCAATCAACACTCTGCCACGTCAGCGAGTGGGAAAAGTTTTGTAAAGTTTTGGTGGGTGTAGCACACCTCATATCCAATCATATCCAAATCATATATTCTCTTACACAATCTCTTACACTCTTACACATTCCCTTACACACTCTACATCTCAACCATCCATTCCCTTACAACACATCTTAACCCTTCATATTCCCCACATGGGAATTGTTTGAATTCCAAAGGAGGCTCCCTTTGATCTCAACCATCCAATTCAAACTAGAACACATCTCAACCATCTATCCACTCTCCTCTCTATACCATCACATGTGTTTAATCCAAGCCATCCATTTCAAACCAAAACCATCTTAACCATTGATTCACCCTTTCCCCCCAAGCAAAGCATATTCCTTTGGAATATCCCTTCTCAATCCAAACCTAGGCTCCCTTTGATCCTAGCCATCTATTTCAAATAAACACATCTCAACCCTCCATTTTCCCCACATGCCAAATTATTTGAAATCCAAACATAGGCTCCTTTAATCCTAGCCATCCAATTCAAACCATCTCTTCTCAACCCTCCATCTCATGCTTTCCCCCAAGCAATGGAATATACCCTGGCGTATTCTTTCTCTCTTTTTTATGCCATGTGAGGAATAACAATTCTACCCCTTCCAAATTACCCTATCTACACTTTATACCCTTGGTAATTTGTTTTCTCTTTAAACACTTCACAAATGATTTTCGAATTGGCTATTTGAGTTGGTAAACCTTAGATTGATTACTATTAAGGTTTAGTGTGAAGTACAATTGGGGGTTTAGCAAGGATTTGTATTTATAAGATCCAAATACCCAACACTTGGGAAAAGTTTACAGAAGCCTGGCGCGCTGACGTGGGGGTAACACGCCGGCCTCGGTAAAATTTCCCAAGTTTGGGTTCTTGGCCTATGAATACCACCCTTGCCTCTTGTATTTCTCACCCCTTGCCATTATTCTTTCTCTCTAAATACTCTCAAATCTCTCTATCTCTAATCATGTGTTCTTGATTTTCACATTAACATCTTTGAAAGAACACATCTCCTTGCAAGGGAAGAATCACAAGAACCTAATCCACTCTTGTGATTGTGTCGAGGGTCTTCTTATTTATACCTTTTCTACTAGAATCGAGTCACTAGGTTAGGTTAGGGCTTGATTAAACAAACACTTATTCATTCATTCAATTATTTGTAAGGGAAGTCTTTTGTCTTGGTGACCAAGCCTAGATCATTGGGGATCTAGTTGGGGTTTGATACTTCCGGTGGGAAGTCTTGGTAGTGGTCTTGGTGACCCTTAGGTGAAGTCGAATCACGAGATTCTTTTGGGTGGTTTCCGAGGGCGGAATACCGTGGGAGTAACTCCTTCTTTGTGAGCATCGATATTGGTGAATATCGGTGGAGTGAATTGCAACGGTTTGTAGTCCACCGAAAGGATTATACTTTTGGAATAGTATCGTGTCGTGGATTCGCAACTGGACGTACTGATGGTATAAAGCCCCCATCCCAAACCAGTATATATCGTGGTGTCTCTTTACTCGCTTTATATACTTGTGTTTGTATTAGTGGTTGCTTTTGTTTAAACCACTTGGTGTTCTTCTTGGCTTAAAGTTTTTAAACATATAAAAAGCCGAAGAAACCGTATTCACCCCCTCCCCCTCTACGGTTCTACACGGATCATAAATTGATCTCTCCTCTCCTAAGCTTGACTTCTTGACCACACTTGGTTGACTGGTTGGTTTGGGAGGAGTCAAGCACACTACCACTATCAACATCTTTAAACTTCTATGATCTTCACTTTTATCACCACAATACCCATTCTTTTTTAAAAATTTTATTTAAAAACTAAATTAAATATTTATTCATGATTTAAAAACATTACATTGACAATTAAATAGATAAATGTACGAAATTAAAAACATAAACTAATATGGTTAATTTCACTTCTACTTGATCGCCTTATTCATTTGCAACACCCTTTCGAGGTGGAATCCGCTCAAGTGATCAGCATGGCTTATATAAAACAGTTCGTCTTTTTGTCATTGTTTTTGTTCTTGGATGGCCAACATTTGTTGCTTTATTCCGAGCTTATTTTGTTGCACTTCCATTTCCTTTTCGATCTTCTTTTGTTGCATTTCCATCTCCAGCCTTTTGATCTTCAAAAAGGCAGTGTGATCTAATTTCTTCATTGACACAAACGACTATGTTTGACTTGCATATTCGGCGACAATCAACCTAGCTAACACTCGTCACTGTTAGCTGCTGACCACGCCGATGAAATGTGACCGTTTGGTTGAGGCCTCACAAAAAAGTTACCGTTATTATTATTATTATTATTATTATTATTATTATTATTATTATTATTATTATTATTATTATTATTATTATTATTATTATTATTATTATTATTATGTGTACATTAAGGTTGGGCACATTGGAAGGTCGTCAAGCATCAGTCGTATAAGGTCTTGATCAGTCGACCCCAGTATAGGGGATCGATCCTGATCGGTCGTCGGTCTCCAAAAACACCAACTTGGTCGAAAATGTGACCAAATTTTTACACACAAACTCCCAAAATTTGTTAAATGTTTTGGGTTTGAGCTTTGCATGTGTTTGAGCCATTGTTCTTGGTCTAGACCATTCCTTAAAATGTAATTCATCAACTTCTCGTCTTCTTCAGGTGACCACAACCCCTTTCTAAGCTTCAACATCTCCTTAGTATTGTTGTTGTTGTTTGTATTGGTAAACACTCCTTAGTATTTAGTGTTCCTGGAAAAAAGTTGCTTGAATAATGGATGCACTAAATGTTTGTATTGGTAAACACTCCTTACGTAGCGTTTGGTATGTCGTAATCAAAGGGGGAATAGAAAGGATTATTACGATGTAATGAGAAAATGTTGTTTGTTTATATTTATGTAATGCAATAATTAATTACAAGGAATGGCTCATTACACCAAAATCATTTCTTATGGCCCCCTACTTTTTTTCATTACATCCCGTAATGGAATCAAATTACATAAAACTCCACCGTTAACTAACCATATTAATGAAACTTTTCATTAATAATGGTCATTTTAGTCTTTTTATTATGATTTCATTACGTCTTATCAAACAAACCAAACATGATAAATAATGGTAATGACCCATTATATTACACCACTTATTCTATTACATCGGTCATTCAATTCATTTAACATTTCATTTCATCCTACCAAACGAACCGTTAGTATTTAGTGTAGTTCCTGGAAAAAAATTGCTTGAATAATGGATGCACTAAATGTTTGTATTGAGATGAAATGTTAAATGAATTGAAAGATTTTGCTTGAATAGTGGGCTTTGGTATAACACGTATTTGGTGGATTAATGTACAACACGTATTTGAGCTTTGCATGTACAATACGTATTTGGCTGATAAGGAGTGTTTGCATGCATGTACACGTATAGAATTTAAAAGATATTTGAATTTTAAAAAAAAAATAACTTGGTCACCACTGCGGCAACTTGGTCGTCGTCAGATGGTCAGAGAGAGAAAACTGATGTAACATGGTCATATCTGGTCATCATTGTGCCCAGCCTAAAAGGAAAAGCCCTTAACTTAATTTAATTCATATCATATTGATTGTGATCACCTCTCCCTTTTCTTTGCCTTGCTTCCCGCATGAAGGAAGGAAGTTTTATGATGATGGCGCATCATGGTCACTATAAAAATGATCCATCACCCACCATAAAAGCATGTCTAATGACAACAATGTTTAAATCGTTTATCACTTTACTGTGATGAATGAAGGGGTAAAAGAAACGGTTAGGATTTAGGTTATGTTTGTCACAGAGCTTTTTGGAGCGATAAGCGGTGAGTAATAAGTTTTTTGATTTTTAATGTTCGTTTGGCAAAAATGCGATGAGCTTTGCTATTTTTAGGAAAGCTCATTTTTTCAATGTTTTTTTAAGAAACTGTGAACGGTGAGCAGTGAGTTGTGGACTTGTAACTACAACTTACAGCAACTGCTCACAGCTCACTACTACTGTTTATAGCTAATTTTGCTAAAATAGCCTAAAGCGTGTAATAATAGATGGATGGATAGTGGTAACTTTTTAGCCTTTCAAGATTTTTTTTTTTTTTTTTTTTTTGAACAATAGCCTTTCAAGAATGGGTCCCCTAAGTTGGTCATTGTTTCATATAGTCCAAATGCTTTATTAAAAGTCAACTTTCAACAACAATTTATGTACCAATCATATCCCAATCAATAGCTTCTCCCATTAATTTCTAAATTGCTCAAGATGTTACTCTTAATAAAGTACATGACACTAGTATATAAAATGTCACATATTTGAATAGATCAATGATCAAGTAATACTCATTTCCATATTAGAGAGCCATATAACATTGAGCGTGTCATGTTCTACGCATCATAATAATGACTTTGAAGGAAGAAAGATGAATGAATGCCGAAGAACTCACAGTTACACTGACCCGAGCAACGTGTCCTTTGTCAATTAACTTACCTAAACCAACAACATGCCTCCATTTGTGGACTAAACTCTGACCCTAGCATCGCAACCTTAAATCCATTCACAAAGATAGAAAGTAACAACTCTTTCTCTAACAACAATTTACATAGGAAGCACTAGCAAGAAGCTAACAGGCTCAGGAAGACGATACAAGGATATAGCGGTGCAAGGGTTGCTAGACCACTCTATCTAATTAAGATTATCTTTGTTGACCCTAGAAGAGATCCAAGTAAATGAAAAAAGTTTGATTTCATTGAGAATAATTTCTTTTTAGGCCTTGAAGAAGCAAAAGTCATATAATTAGTGAAGCAATAAGAACAAGTAAATACAATGGCAATAGCGATTTTTCATACAACTTGTCCAAAATCATGTGTAGCATGTTGTAGTTTTTATTTTATACAAGAATTGCGACGAACGCCGCGTTCCAGGCGTGCCTGTTTTTTGGCCAAGGCAATTTTGCATAAATAAGGTAAAATATTTAGGCGTCGTAAGACAAATATACGAAAGTCACAAAATGAGCAAAGCATGGCGAAAATGACACGGCGAGTAAAGGTGAAAAATAACCTGTTCAACATCAAACATGTTATAGACAAATATATGAAAGTCGCATTGTAGCCATATGATATAATGATCACCTCCATATATATCCTGGTAAATTGCAAAGTTATAAGGTGGTTCAAGATTCGCCACAGTATGTGAATCAATGCAAAAAGAGTACCTTTATTTTGGTAGGCTCCTAAAAAAAACCTCAAATATGGACCAATTTGCACCTGTTACCAACAATTCCAATGTATTTATTTAACATATAAATCAAGACATCCAAACATTTCTGAAAAAAAGTTAAAAACGCAAGTTACTTGGACAGATTCCCAAGACCAAGAATGAATTATAGATTACAACAATGTCGTGCAAACTATAGTTTAGAGAAGAATAAAAAATCACATCACATTTTTTACTTGATGTAAAAGGTTGAAACAGAACTGACATAACATGGTCATATGAAGTGAAAAGGCATTGGTGGGGTCAAGGGTAGCTTGGCCGCTCCAAAGTCCTAACCGCGCTCAGCCTCAGTATCAGCCTCATCTGCAGCTGCATGGTTGTAAAACTCAAAAGGCCGTTATAGGCCTTATCCAAGTATATCAATTTGCCCAGGCTTCATGATAGTAGATCCAATTCCAAGTGCCCAATCAAACATATGCTGAACATAGATAACCAAAACTCATAAGAGGCCTAATAAGTTTGACATATCAACCTATCATGTATTCATGTGTAAAAACTTCAGTATTACCATATTATCTGAGCATTGTTTACCATAAAAGAGTACATAAGCATATAAGCGAATATATTAGCAATCCTAAACACCCCCTTATCACTTTTAGCTAAAAATTTGGAGTATCTGGTGACACCTAATAACACAAATGGGTCAATAGGGACACTAAACTATAGCATGATCATCAAGAAATGCTTCTATATAAAATAATATCAGGTGTAGTAAAACAAAAGGGTTGTTCATTTAGACTTTGTCCACATGTGTTCTTTTATTGCAAGATTGGTCACAAAATGATGATCCACAGTCCTTCCTGATTTCACATGCCACAAAAACCGCGACGATAACTCATTTTCCAATTTGAACTACCCATCAATTGCAAACAGAAGGAAAGAGAATTAAAAAAAAAAAAAAAAAAAAAAAAAACGTTGACAGATTCGGTCTAAGGGGCTATATGGACACGCGTAAATTAATTTTGAGGTAGATGAATTTGTAGCTTTAATAATAAGTACATGTTCATGTCATACCTTTCACCTCCTGTTGTGAGCCTGATCTGCTGTATCACTCATGAATGGCATTGTAGCTTGTTTTTTTGCTGAGTTTCCTGGGCTGAAGCCGCTTCACCTGACCTGATAGAGAACAGTCCAGAATATCAAATTACGTAATATGTATTTAGCCCTGCTTCTTATCAGTTTATTGGTCTCAACAAAATTATAGCAATAAATGACATAATGGTAACCTGTGATTGCACCAACGTGCATATTTGCATAAGGCTCTTTGCGAATAAGAATCTCCCATACCATAGTCCCAAAGGATAAAATATCAACCGCTGACACCACGATAGATGAAAAGTAATATTAAAGGCGAAAATAGAAATCACAAATATGGTTTTTATCCAGTGTGCAACCTCTGTTTTACCTTGTTCAAATATGATCACTCTTAGGCAGCTTATAAGTGCCTATTTATACTTATCGACATAGCTGAATAGTAACCTCATGAAAGAAAATCGAGCTTTCTTTCTTGCGTTTCCTATTACATCAAGTGGCGCACCATTTGGAATCTGCACATACATTGTTTAAGGTAACATTAAAACATCCAACAATATAGTCGTTTGTGTAAAACATCCAACAATTAGCAGCCTTAACCGATAGGAAGTAAACATTAAAACATCCAACAATATAGTCGTTTATGTATATAGCGATTGTCTAATAAGTTCTTTCAATATAGTTGTTTGTGTATATAGCGATTCTACACCATTTCGAATCTGTACACACGTTGTGTTTTGTAAACCACCTGTATGATTTGCAGGCAAAAAGAAAATCAGCATCGTTTTGCAAACCACCTGTATGATTTTTTTCCCTGTAAATCATACACCTGATGGAGCGAAATACTAATACATTTACTTTGATTCAAACACTACGTCAATAACCACCTTAGTATAGGTTAGGTGATTACCTATTATCATGAGGTGTAACGTAGGCAGAACAAAATTCGCAATCATGTCTCAAGCTGACTGACAGCATCCTGAAAATCAAATTGCAGTGGAAAATCAAGAAAAATAGCTTACTTTTTTCAAAAAATGTTGCAAACGTTTCAGCATAAGTAAATAGAAACCTAAATAAACATAACGGAATCCATGGGCATAGCGTTTTTTAGTGCTGAAATCGCAGCAATATGACTATCTTCTTCCCGGTGCTTCAATCCTGGGACCGTAGCAGAGCCATTCTAACAATCTTTTGCTTTTAGCTACAAAAAAAAGAAAAAAAAACATCAGATCATTAATAACTGTGTCGACATATGGTTGTATGTAATAACATATACAAAAAGTGAACACTCATATTCTAATGAAATGCCTTTTCGGCCAGTATGGTTATGCTCATCTTGATGATGATGGACGTGTTATAAACCTTGTTAGGAATACGTTTATTCACATGAAGACTCGGTCACCCCGAGTGTAGTTTAGCATATTGTAGCTTGTAGTATTTATCATATTAGTGAGAACGTAGTTTAGTATTAGTTAGTATTTGTGGAGTCGGGTCGAGTCTTTACCCACTGTCAGCTCGATGCACAGCCCGTTTTATGGAGCGTTTACTTCTTTGTATAAATACCCCTCTCCACTAGTGGAGAGGGTTGGACCCTCACTTCAATCTAATACATTTCTAGTTTTTCTCTCAAGGTTCCACTCCTCTCTCTCTCTAACCTCTCACTAGAAAACATAACCTTAAATCATTTTAAACACTAAACCATCCATGTTCTTACATTAGAGTTTATTACAATTGGTATCAAGAGCCATGGTTCTATCCTAGGTTTGGTGGTAAACTTGTATTCATTACTTGGTTTGTGTTTTACTGTGATTCGAAATGGATTTGGTGTTCTTCTTCACTATTTAGTCTCATTAGGGGTTTTTCTTGGTGTTTTTCTTGTACTTTCTTGATTAGTTGAGCTATAAGTTCTTAGGTTTGCACTTGGAGTGGTTGTATCATCCATTGGTTAGGTGTAAGGTGGAATTCGTTGTGTGTTTCATACTAGCGAGTTGGTCTTTTTCGTGGTAGAGGGTTGACCGGACCTTCTAGCGAGTTGGTGCAGCGGTTTGGTGTTTTGCTATTTTGGGGTATAAAGCCAAATCACTAGATAGTGACACTTTTGTCCTACTATTCTAGCGAGTTGAGCAATACTAGCGAGTTGAGATTACTAGCGAGTTGGCTGTGTTTACAGCGAGTTGATCAATTTCAGAGAGTTGACAGACTTAGCGGTTTGATCAGTTTAGCGAGTTACTATATTCTAGCGAGTTAGTATAAGTAGCTAGTTGATTCCATCCAGAGGGTTGAGCTATTTGCAGCGAGTTGATTATACTAGCGAGTTGTTCCAGTGTGTAGCGAGTTAAGCAGATCTAGAGGGTTGATCTCTTCTAGCGATTTGGTATGTCTAGCGAGTTGAGGTCACTATTCCAGCGAGTTGATATTGGTAGTGAGTTGGTGTACTTAGCGAGTTGATCAAACTTTAGCTAATTGGTTTGTTCTTAGCAAGCTGACATTGTTTGTGACAAGTTGTAGAGTGGTGCTAGTGACTTGGTTCAGGAACGTTAGTGAAACTTGTGCATTGTTGCGACTTAAGTTGTTACGACTAACTCAACAGTAACTTGACGTTGTGAGGATTAACTCACGACTTGACTTGGTATCTGTTGAGCGGTTGTAATTTGACTTGTTGCAACATTACACGAAATACACTTGTGTTTGAAACTTGGTACTAATACTTACTCACTTTCCACAAGAATGACAAGCACTTCCTCTGATGACATTCAGGCTGCAGGGTCGGATGCTCGTCCTCAAATGCTGGACAAAACTGACTATGAATCATGGGCACAAAGGATTCATCTCTATTGCTTAGGAAAGGAAAACGGGGTTAACATCTTGAAATCCATTGATGAAGGACCTTTTCGAATGGGCACCACGAGAGACATGATCGCAGCTACTGATGAGCAACCTGCTGTAGTTGGTCCAGACAGACCTCGCACTTACAATGAGCTATCTGATGAAGAAAAGAAACGCTATGATGCTGACATCAGAGCATTGAACATTGTCATTCAAGGGCATCCTAAAGATGTCTACAAACTTATCAACTACAATACAGAAGCCAAAGCTGTTTGGGATAATGTGATTATGCTTCTTGCAGGGTCTGAGTTAACCAGAGAAGATCGGGAGTCTCAGCTATATGATGAATTTGAGCACTTCAAAATGAATCCAGGTGAAAGCGTCACTGACTATTACGTCAGATTTCACAAGCTGGTTAATGATATGAGATCTATCGAGATGACAACGCCCAACATTCAGCTTAACTCCAAATTCATGAATAACATGGCACCAGAATGGGATAGGTTTGTTACAGCTGTTAAACTCAACAAAGGTCTCAGGCATACTAATCATGAACAACTCTATGCATATCTCCAACAACATGAGAAACATGCTGCTTGTGATCGGTTAATGCGAGAAAAGCTCAATCCTTCAACTACAAATGACTTTCTTGCCTTTGTCTCGAATGTTCAACAACTAAATCAATCTTTAAATGATCAATCTCAACCACAACAACCTTCATCCAGGTCCACTCCAACAAATGGTCAATCACCAACTCCCTCACCATCTACTTTAAACACCTATCTGGACTCTGGGTACTCCCACACTGACATGATGATTGATAATCTCTCCAACCAAGTCTCCTTATTAGTCCAACAGTTCAGGGCTGTACTTCCACCAACTAATAACCAACTCAGGACTTCGTCTAACCCGCAAAATCAGGCAGTCATAGAAGATGGAAGGGTGGTGGTGCAGAATGTGCAAGGAAGACAAAACTTCAATGAAAGAAATGCTGGTAGGGAAAATGGGCCTTATAGAGTTGGGAATGCGCTTCAAGTACAAGCTAGGCAGCCTAAGTGCTATAACTGTCGAGGGTTAGGACACATAGCTAGGAATTGCACTCACCCAAAGCGTCCTCAAAACTTTGAGTACTTCAAAGACAAGATGTTGCTAATGCAGGCGCAAGAGAATGGGACTGCTTAGGATGAAGAAGCTCTGCTCTTTCTGGCTGGTAATGACGGGAATACGTTTGATGCTGATGTGGATGATTAACCTGTTCAGGACATGGAACTGAATGATCCGAACATCTTTCAAGTTGAAGACTGTGATGCATTTGACTCAGATGTTGATGATGAACCCACAGCTCAAACCATCTTCATGGCTAATCTGTCTGCAGCTGCTACCTCTCCACAGCAGTCTGGCTCTTCAATCACATCTACTATTTCTGAGGTACCAACTTCACTTAACTCTAATCTGAATAATCCTACCAATCCACAGAGGGTGTGTGACTCTGTACAACTCAAGAATATTGACAACACAGACACCACTGATATGGGAAATACCAATAATATCCCATACGAAAGGTATGTGAATGACATTAGACTGCCAGTTGTGCCAAGTGACACGCCGTCTATTGATTCTAGTGAACATGAGCTGCATGAGTACACTATATACAACCCTGACGATTCCTTAACCACTAGAGTTAACATCCTTAAGGATCAGGTGACTATATACGAACAGCGTGCTAAATTTGAGCTTAATAAACGTGAGCAGAAAATGGAATGCCAAATGCGTACTTACATATCTGAAATAAATTCCAAACAAGAAACATTGAAAAGGAAGTTAATGTCTTTGAAAAAACAACTGGATCAAACTGTTAAACAAAAACAGGAAATTCAAAAGGGTTTGAATTCAATCAAACTCGAATACAAAGATAAAGAAACTAAACTTCTAAATGAATTCTCAAAACTCAAAATGTTAAAAAATAAATTGGAAGATAAGTTGTACACGCAAGGCCAAACCATTCAATCTGTTCAAATGATGCAAAACCATAGGATACTAAGTGATGAATTTAGTGAACAGGATGCCTCTAAGCCAAAAGCCAAATTCCTTAGAAATGGTATAGGTGCTCAACCTGCGTTATATGATGCGGACATTATGCTTGAACCTAACCATGCCCCTCCAGATGTGAGATCCTATGATGAGACTGATGAGGCGGAGGATAGAACTAGGGAAAAACTTGCTGAGCGATTAAAGGATCCCCTGTGCATTGCTAAAAATATTGTGTTTCACTATGATTATACTAATGACAATCATTCAGCTGTTTTTGTTCCACAAAAGAAAATTCTCCCTGAGAAAGTTTTTTGGAATATTGACTTAGAAAAAATGAAAGCTGAAAGACTTGTGGGTAACACACGTACTATTTTTAGGATAGCTGACCCAACCATTTATCATTTGAACACGCCTAAGCACCTTGTACCATTTACTCTTCCCACACAGTGTAATACTCTAATTGGGTTATATGTTCTATGTCAATTGTTTAATGACTTTCAGAAAACATGTAAGAAGAGAATTACACCAACTGGGATTACAGAAGGGGAAAGGGGTTTTGAGCAAACAAAACAGTGTTACCTAACTGAAGTCATGCCATTTTTCGATCTTCTCAAAGAACATTTTGAGGGCCTTAAAAATACCATTAATAACGATGTGACTCAAATGAAAAAGGTTTTTAAAGATGTGGAAAGTGAGGGCAAACAATTGGCTATTGATCTCAAATATAGTTGAATTGACAGGAAAAACATTCTCATTATGAATGAAAACTTGATTGCTAATTGCATTGCACAGGATGTTTTTTACACTGTCACCGACTCAACATTATCTGCTCGACAATTTTATGAAATGTCGGTCACTTTGAATGTCTTCCAGAATCGTGTAATTGAGCTTGAGGGGGAGAATTACAAATTAAATAAAAAAATTCAAAACGAAGACCATGATAACTTAGTCAGGCATTTCTCAAAACTAGAAAGTTGATAATCTTAACCTACAACTAAAATATCAACATCTAGAAGATAACATAAAAATATCAAATGCCAAGACATCTTCGAATGCTCCTGAATTTGACACATGTTTTGAATTAGCCAAAAAGGATGAAGTAATTCAAGCTCACTCAAACACGATTCGGAAGTTGAGGGCCCAAGTTGCACAATTAAAGTCTAACATGGGCGACTTGACCAATACAAATTACCAAAAGTCGATAGATTCTCAAAACTGTCAGAAACAAGGCATTATCAATGAATTACAACATGAAAATGTGTGGCTTCGTGCTGAAATGTCAAATGCGAAATAACGTTACAAAGAGCTATTTGAGTCTATTAAAATTACACGTGACCAAAACAACGAAAAAGTCACTTCTTTGTTAAACGAAATCGAGAATCTAAAGACTAAGGTGAAAGGTAAAATGCCCGTGGGTTCATGTGATCATGCAAGTTCAATTGTTCATGTTTGTAAATATGCATGTGATGCTGTGAATGTCTCTCTTCCCCTAAGGAATAACAAGTTAGTTCATAGCAACTACCTTAGACATCTTAAGGATTGCCTTGTCATGCTTAGAGAAACCATTGAAGAAGATAGGATAACTAAACCGCTTGATGATGTAGTTGTTGATGCATGCTTTCAGACTAATAGAGCTCAGGAACTATTAGAATACGCTATCGGTTCATGCCCCAAGAATGATAACAAGCTGGAAAGGTTATTTGCATCACACACTAATGGTAGCAGCAAACATGTTACTTTTGATACCCCTCAGACAATGACTAAATCCAACATCATGATCGCCGATAAACAAGTAGCAACTAAGCATACTAATGTTCCCATCATTGCTTCTACAGGAGTAAACGGTGTATTTAAAGCTAGCAGGCCATAGCCTAGGTGCAATACAAAAAATGATAGGGGTTTGCCGGCTAAGAGTGCACCTAAGAAGGAAGTAGAAGAATCCTCGAGGAACAATAAAACGTTGTTGAATGAAAGGAATCAAGTTGATTCAAACATTTGCGTTAACAATGATGTAATTAATTCAAATTCTGGTGCTATTTGTAAAACTTGTAACGAATGCTTATTTTATGGTAATCATGATGCTTGTGTTGTGTCTTTCTTAAAGTCCTCTATGCAATCTTCGGTTAAGAATGATTTGAGTGCTAAACGTGTAAGGCAAGTTTGGAATAAAACAGGAAAGATGTTCACTAATGTTGGTTATCAATGGAGACCTACTCGAAGGAAATTCACCTTAGGAAAAGAGTGCCCCTTGACTAGGATCACTAACTCCAAAGTAGTGCCAATTAAGAAATGGAGACCTACTGGTAGAATGTTCCCGGTAGAAGCACTTAGCACCATTTCTAGGTCCAGTGCATTACTTAGTAAAAATACCAGTTGTATATCCGTGAAATATGATAATCCAATATTTGTGTGTGCTAACCAAACGGACCCCAACTGTTTGTGGGGCTCCAGCTTTTTCAGTTAACCACCATTGTCTGGTTTCAAATGCAAGTCGTACAAATCATCCTTTGGTATTTGGACTCAGGCTGCTCAAAACATATGACTGGAGATCGCTCGCGTCTCAAGAATTTCGTGGAAAAGTTCATTGGTACGGTCAGATTCGGGAACGACCATTTTGGAGCTATAATGGGTTATGGTGATTATGTCTTTGGAGACAGTGTGATATCCAGAGTATACTACGTGGAGGGACTTGGACACAATCTATTTTCTGTTGGTCAATTCTGTGACTCTGATCTTGAAGTTGCCTTCAGAAAGCACACCTGTTTTGTTAGAGAATTAGATGGTGTAGATCTTCTCAAAGGGAGTCGGGGCACAAATCTTTATACCATCTCCATTGAAGACATGTTGCGGTCCTCTTCAATTTGCTTACTTTTAAAAGCCTCTAAGAACAAATTATGGTTGTGGCATCATCGTTTAAACCACTTGAACTTCGATACCATCAATGAGCTCACACGCAAGGATCTTGTTCGAGGCTTGCCCAGACTTAAGTATGAAAAGGATCATCTTCTCCAAAGCTCCTATGTTTCTTTGGGCTGAGGCAATTGCAACAACATGTTACACATAGAACCGATCCTTGATACATCCTCTTCACTGCAAGACTCCATATGAACTGGTTCATGGCAGAAAACCAGACCTTTTGTTTCTTCGAGTATTTGGCGCATTGTGCTATCCAACAAATGACAGTGAAGATCTTGGAAAACTCAAGGCCAAGGCAGACATTGGTTTCTTTGTTGGTTATGCTCCAGAACAAAAGGGGTACTGAATCTACAACAAACGTACCAGAGACATAATGGAAACAATCCATGTTACATTCGATGAGCTGACTGAGCAACTGGTTCCTGGACAAACAAGTTCTGGACCCATACCTAACATTTTGTCTCCTGGACCCATAAGCTCCGGGCTTGTACAGAATCCCACTCCTACTAGTCCTTTTGTACCTCCTACAAGTGAGGATTGGAAGAAACTGTTTGATCCAATGTTTGATGAATACTTTGAACCTTAAAATGAGGATGCTCCAGAAGCTACTGCCATCCCACAACCAACTGGGGTAGCAAATGTCCCACATATTAATGCTGGGCCATCCACTTCGTTGTCATGGGATCCAGAAGCCCCTACCATCAGTCATTCAGTTACCACATCTAATGGTCAATCTTCATCTGTACAACGAGTAGCAGCTGTAGATAATTTGTTTGAAGTAAATCCTTTCGCTCCACCTGATGCTGAGCCGTTTGTTAACATATTTGCTCCTGAATCCTCAAATGATGCAACATCCTCAGAAGAATCTAACACGGCTACCTCAGTTCCCTATCCTCAACCCCATGGACACCTTAGGAAATGGACTAATGATCATCCAATTGACAACATTATTGGAAATCCTTCTTGCCCGGTATCAACCCGTAAGCAACTTGCAACCGACGCATTGTTGTGCTTCTTCAATTCTGTCCTCTCTAAAGCTGAGCCAAAATATTTCAAGGATGCAATGTCTAAACACTCATGGTTCACTGCTATGGTTGACGAGATCCATGAGTTTGATCGACTTGAAGTGTGGGAATTAGTACCACCTCCCGATTGTGCTATGATCATTGCTCTCAAATGGATATTTAAAGTTAAACTTGATGAGCATGGAGATGTATTGAAGAACAAGGCAAGGTTAGTAGGAAAAGGATATCATCAAGAAGAAGGAATAGAATTTGAAGAATCCTTCGCACCTGTTGCTAGAATTGAAGCCATTAGAATATTTCTCGCAAATGCTGCAAGTCAGAATATGGTGGTTTATCAAATGGATGTCAAGACTGCATTCTTAAATGGCGATCTAAAGGAGGTGGTGTATGTGAGCCAACCCCAAGGATTCGTGGATCCAGAATGTCCTAACCATGTTTATCGTTTGAAGAAGGCTCTTTATGGACTTAAGCAAGCTCCTAGGGCGTGGTATGATACCTTGTAAAAATTCCTTCTTGCTAACAAGTTTTCCAAAGGTGCTGTTGATCCTACACTCTTTACCAGAAAAACGGGCAAAAACTACCTTTATGTTCAAATATATGTTGATGATATCATATTTGCCTCCTCTGATACTAAGGAGTGTGATCGTTTTTCACAAGAGATGAGCTCTGAGTTCCAGATGTCCATGATGGGTCAAATGTCGTTCTTTTTGGGCTTGCAAGTATCTCAAAATCCCAATGGCATCTTCATCAATCAATCCAAGTATGCTAATGAAATTTTGAAGAAATTTGGATTTGAATCCTGTGACTCAGTTGATACTCCTATGATTGAAAGATCAAAACTAGATGAAGATGATGTTGGGATCCCGGTCGAACAAACCAAGTATCGAAGCATGATTGGTTCCTTAATGTATCTTACAGCTAGCAGACCAGATCTTCTGTTTGCAGTTTGCATGTGTGCTCGGTATCAATCCAAACCTACCAAGAAACACCTGGAAGCTGTCAAGAGAGTCTTTCGGTATCTTAAAGGAACAATTCAAATGGGCCTATGGTACCCCCAAGGACACTTCTATGGCACTCACTGCATATTCCGATGCTGACCATGCGGGATGTCAAGATACTCATCGAAGTACATCAGGGGGTGCTCAGTTTTTGGGCAACAAGCTAGTTAGTTGGTCTTCAAAGAAACAAATGAGTACATCGATCTCCTCCATAGAGGCTGAATACATTGCCATGCCCTCGTGCTGTGCTCAGATCTTATGGATGAGATCTCAACTTTCGGACTATGGCTTCGTTTGTAACAAGATTCCCTTGTACTGTGACAACAAAAGTGCAATTGCACTCTGCTGCAACAGTGTCCAGCACTCAAGGACTAAGCACATTGACGTTCGACATCACTTCATGAGGGAGCAAGTTGAGAAAGGAATTGTGGAACTTTACTTCGTGAGGACTGAGTTCCACAAGTCTTCAGGAAGATCAGGAGGAGTAAAGGGGTTGCTTCACATATCCTTTGTACATAGTATTAAAACAAAAAGAAAATAGAAAAACGTAAAACCTACAAAAACCATAAAAAAAAATCAGAAAATCATAAAAACCAAAAATATTCTTCTCTCGACTTGTCTCTTGTGTAATCCGTTTCTAGAAATGTCATTCAATAATGACACGGAAACATACATATGCTTGAGCAAGAGTTCTTTTTATTAATAATGTTTTTTTCTAAAACATGTCGTCTCTAAACTCATTCTTTCAAAATGGTTTGCTATTACTTCAGATAGCAACCCGGGTTTTATACTTGGGAAAGTACGTCACCAAAAAGACGACTGTTCCCAACAAAGGCATGAATTACTTTATATTCGTGCATTTCCGATCTGATGTACACTTAAGTGCAACATTTCTGGTAAAAGAAGAGAAGTCTTCTTTGCATGTCAAATATTTCTCCTTCAATGATTCTTCGGGAAATATTTGCTCCAAACTTGGTGGTACCATGGTTTTTGAAGATCAAACGAACTTGAAATGTTGTTTAAAATTTGCCACTCAATCGATGCTAAAAGAATTAATACTTTGTGCAAAATATTTAATTTCTAAACGCGTCATCGATTGAGGGGGAGAACGATTTCAAAAACTATATATCATTAAAACAAGATCTTTGTGCATAACTAACACATAACATACTCCCTCAAGTGCTATTGTTATGTGTTAGTATATGAATTTTTCATGAGTTTCTCGCTAAACTCACAATCATTTATAAACTCATCATCTCTAACACATAACATACTCCCTCAAGGTTTGAGGGGGAGCTAAAATGTCATCTCAAAATCAGTCACTCTTAATTTTGACACGTCTTTCTCCCAAAACCTTTAAACTTATTTAAATCACTTGGGATCACAAATCTCAAATGGTTTGAAATTTTTGATCGGGGGAGAAGATGTGATTTAAATATGAAAACTGATTAAAACGTGATGTTTTGAACCCAAAAAAAAAAAAAAAAAAAAAAAAAAAAAAAAAAAAGTATGCTCTTCCCTATGTGCTAAACTCTTTTGTATATCAATGCACATATTGAGGGGGAGCAAATGATTTATGAAAAAGGATCATTGCATCTTAAGAGTTCAAGACTCAGACTTCACTCATGAATTGACGAAACACAATTGACTTGAATCGAAAGGACTAGTCCTGGACGGGTAATAACTTCAAGCTGGTTTAACCAGTGATGTAAGCGTGTCCGAAAAGGACTAGTCTGTGTAAAATGTACCGTTCCGAGAAACCTTGGGTGAATCTGATCGGGTCGGGTAATAACTTCAAGCTAGCCTCAAGATACATAAAAAGATCTCATAGGTACACATGCTACTTCTACCCTGGTTGTTCAACATTAAGGACACCAGTGGTAAACTTATGAGTCCTACGCAGATCTTAGCAATCTGCCAAAACATTTATGAGGGATGTTGCTATAGTAACTCCCAGTGATTGAATGGAAATTCCTGCCAGGGTCAACATCAAGCAGCCCTGAAAGCAGGTCACTTAGGTAATTCCTTGTGGATTACGCTTAGTGGTCTCGATGGTTACAAACGATCAACAGTCGTGGAGTGATCTCCAGCGACTCACCCATTCGTTGATCTACTTAGGTAGTTCACGTAAATCCTCTCAGGGTTTACCGATTGGGAACGGTCTTGGTGAGGATTAGAAGGAGTCTTCACATTATGCTGTTGACAATCTCTAATTCTAAACCTATAAGTATCGGATGATTTGTTGCTAACTGTCTATTTGCAGGAATCTCTGACGGTTGCGATTGATTGCTGAAAAGATGTTGATCCATCAACACATGCTTACACTTCAACATCACAATCTAAGAAATCATGATCATTGATTGGGCCTCGTACATGCTTCCACAACTCTGATGCTGAAGATCATGATCCTGAAAAAGTGTGAGCATGCCAACACACAGATGTTCATATCACATGGAGACGTTACTGCTCGAAGATGACCCTCAGAAATTCATTTGGATGATGAAGCCGAAACTATTTCCAAAGATCATCCATCACATTGTAGGTGTCATCTAGAGTCTACCACTTTAAGCACAAAGATCTCAACAATGAAGAATCAAAAGACTACGAGCTAGAAAGATGTCGTCAAAGACCTGAATGCTATGATTCAATATTTATTTTCCGAGGTGACCTCCCTTAGGGGGAGATTGTTAGGAATACGTTTATTCACATGAAGACTCGGTCACCCCGAGTGTAGTTTATCATATTGTAGCTCGTAGTATTTATCATATTAGTTAGAACGTAGTTTAGTATTAGTTAGTATTTGTGGATTCGGGTCGGGTCTTTACCCACTGTCAGCTCGATCCAAAGCCCGTTTTATGGGGCGTTTACTTCTTTGTATAAATACCCCTCTCCACTAGTGGAGAGGGTTGGACCTTCACTTCAATCTAATACATTTCTAGTTTTTCTCTCAAGGTTCCACTCCTCTCTCTCTCTAACCTCTCACTAGAAAACATAACCTTAAATCATTCTAAACACTAAACCATCCATGTTCTTACATTAGAGTTTATTACAAACCTACTGCACCCAAGCTAACCCAATATCTCTACAGTCATCATTTCGTCCATATAAATCAATTAATTAACTTAAATTATCACTCCGTATTGAAAAGGCAATCTGGAATCATTTAACTAATATCCTTAATATCTTAATCAAAACGTTTTTCGCTATTTGGTTCAGAAGTTTTTCGCTGGCGTTGGCAAAATAAGCAGCGGGGTAGTATTTTTTTTGCTGTTTTGTTTTTTTTTAAATAAAAATAAGTAGGCTATAGGTACATGCATTCAACAAGAATCTTCCCTTTCCCCATCTTTAGCACATTTCTTACGACCAACACCTGTACAAAAGAACAAAAATCAATCAGACGGTGTTTAGATAGGCATTTACATTGAATTATTATAACAATAGGCAAATGAAACACACGCTGATTTATGAAACATGTGTACATACATACCAACAGTCGAGTATTTCTGAAAGCATGGATGCACACACATTATCCATTAGCATTATTTCATCCTTATATATGACGCTCAGGTTGGCAAGTATGAACATGGATATCAAGTAAATAATCAATTTTTGAAAAACAAATCTATTTGATAGCATAATCATATGCAAACATAATTCTTATATACTATATTCATAACCAAGATAGAACTTACATTAAACATACGAATCGCAGCTTCCACGTGAGTCCTAATCACAGCAACCCATCATCCAAATTCTTACAGACATAAACAAAAGGAAATCAATCCGAATAACTTTCCCAATTTGAGGTTGAACACAAACGCCAAATAATGAAATAGTAGGCTCGTTTTAAGCTAATGAACCTGCCACATCCTTCGATAATCATCAACAGGAGCAGATACGTGTATCTTTAAGCCGTTAAGGATTTAACAGGTTTTGAACAAAATATTAGGAACACGTGGGCTCAAGTAGGCGATGATGGCAGCGGTACCCAAAACCCGGCTCAGCTGCAAACATGTGATTGCCAGGCTGCAGCACGGGTCTTGGCAAACAATGCTTGCCAAGGCAGTAAATAGTCTACACTTTCATCATTGCCAATGATACAAATATAGCCTACGTAATCCAATATTGTTCAGCTCAGAAGGCTGAACATGAGTACATAAGCGGTTATGGGCTGGGCAAGAAGGAGCAACAAAGATAACCACAACAATGGTATGAGTACATACGCGTGAGGGGTACATATACACCTGAGCTATGGGGTGTTGTGCAACAAATAAGCAAACAAAATACACCATGTTCGTGTAGAAAATCAGCAGCAAACGCACACTTTTTTGTGCAGAAAACTCAGCAGCAAACATGCCCTTTTTGTGCAGAAAATTCAGCAAAGAAGTACAACCCTTTTGTGCAGAAAATTCAGCAACGAAACACACGCCTTTGGTGCAGAAAAATCAGAAATACACGCCCCCTAATGGACTGAAAATATGCAGAACCAAACACCCCCTATTGGGGCTGGTGTTGGACAAAAATAAGTAAACCCATATACACCCTTGGCGGGCTGTGGTGGGTCGCAAACAAAGCAAACAACACCCTTGCATGAAGTCTAATTTATAGAGAATCAAACACACCCTTACTGTCTAGCTGTTAAACCGGACGCACCCTCTATGACTGAAAACCAAAAAAAATAACAATCACACAACTTGGTCTTGGTCTTGTTCTTGTTTAGGCCAAATCAATAACAAACACCACTAAGCGGGTTTCTGCTATTTATCGAGAGCCAAACCAATCACAATTTACAACAAACCAATCACAATCTAAATGCAAAGATATAAGTTTGTTTTTTCATTTATAATTCAAACGCTACATATCGATGGGGGTACACAAAATATTGACGCCAAACTTAATTATTTGCACACCATGGGTGTAAGTATCGATAACTAAATATGTTAAAACTAAAATATGATGCAAATACCCATACACTTGATTATGTATGCCTTAAAAAACAAAGACTAACCTTGTAGTCCTATCTGGTTCAAGCTTTAACCTCGTAGAATCCGTTGTCCATAAATTCCTTTGCCACATTCCTAACCAAGCCTCGCTTACTCTGCCTATAAAAGGCCTTGTAATAGATGCCAATGCCGCCTATAATATTCAATATAATTTTTGGGTCTGTTAAAACCCACACTCCTTAATCCAGGATTTGAACATAAAATATCCTAAGTGTTTCATAACCGAGAACACCAAACAAGTTACTGAATGCATAGTTGTTCAGTGAGTCATCCTCAAGACGCTCATGGCGAATCTATGAAGAAAGGTTCACCATTCAGTGAGGCGGTTCTCAGTGAATGATACATGAGCCAAAGAAGAGGATAATGGACTCAGTGTGGGATGACAATAACTCACTGAGTTCCATGACTCCTCACTAACTAAGATCACTGAGTGAACAAATACTGAAGATAAGAAGACTGAAGTAAAGGCGGGATTAGGCCGGATAAGTTTGAATGGATAAGGGATGGTCCTTATCATGCAAAGGTCAACTTTCCCTGAATGAGTATAATACCAAGAAGTGTGTCAACATTGAAGACCAGAAAGCATCCTTGTCCTTTACTACTTATAGCCAATTGTAACAGGGACAAAATACCTATGTATTTTGTCCAATGTAGGATAATGTAATATTGTCTTGTAGTCTTTGTCCATTAGGTAAGTGTTAGAAATTACTTGTGTATAAATAGAGAATAAGTGAGAGAGGTAAATATTATGTTTGTGCACTTAATGCTTAGACATTCACAAACCAAATCTTTACTCTCTCCAAAGAACAACACAATCCCTGAGTTAGCTCAGCAGGATCTTAGTTGTCACTCAAACTTAGTTTGGGTTTAGTGAGGAGTAGACCATTGATTGGGTCTAAACTAGTCAACTTTTATTAGTCAACCACTTGTGAATGGTCAACCGTAAAACTAAAACTAATCAAGCCAATGCTTCCGTGGAATACAGTGTTTCCCCGGGTCGTAATGTCCCAACGAGGTTGTGATGGTATTAAAAACGAGTTTGTGATTGGGTGAATTGAATGGGAAGTAACCAGATAAAGGTTTGGGTTTGTTTACACTACTGGAATGATTAGAAATAAGAATATTAACAATCACGGGAATCAGAAACGTATAAACGTAAACCAAATCAAAAATCAGACGCGATTGCGTGCTGAGAAAAAGGTGAGTTTTAAGAAAAATAAACTACAGGGGTTAAAAATGAAAATTCTATAAACTTAACTTAAAAGAAAATTAAATTAAAAAGAAAATTATTTTTTAGATTATTTTATAATTTATTATTAATTATTTAATTAAAAACTTATTTAACTATTTAATTAAAACTAATTTAAATTAACCTAAAAATTATAAATACTACAAATTAAACTAAAAACTTGTAAAAATAATTTCTAAACTTAAAAATTGAACTTGAAGAAAGTATAAAAATTAAAAATAACTATTTTTGTCATTTTATGGATTTTTTATTAATTAAAAACTATTTAACTTAATTAAACTATTTAAACTAATTTAAATTACAAATAATACTAAATTAACTTAGAAAATTATGGAAAAATTTATAAAACTATTTTATAACATTTAAAATCTAGGAAAAATATAAAAATTAATTATGCTATTTAAAACTTAATTATTAACTAATTATTAATAAAACTATTTTTAATTCTAATAAATACTAAATGAAATTATAAAAATCTAATAAAATTATTAAAAATACTTTAACCTAAAAGGAAATTAATAAAAATATAAAAACACAACTTACTTAATAAAAATCTAAAAATGAAAATTAAAATTAAATTAAATTAAATAGAACCTATCACTTATTTTTATATTTGTTTTTCTGGATTTTTCTTTTACAAAACTATATTAGATCTAAAAATAAACAACTTTTGTAAAACAACTATTTTATAAGCTAATAATAAGCACTGTGGGGGCTTATTACCTCCACAGTTGACTTTGGTTGACCAACTAAAGAAATAAGCTCAAATGAGCTGGTGTGGGACCCACAATGGCTGAATCTAGTTAAGATAAGTTAAATAAACAAGTATAAGCTAGAAAAAGCACATATGGTTCGCTGAATAAGCCAATAAGCCACAATAAGCACTTGCTTATTGTGGACTGAGACAGATTATGGGACAAAGTATAAGGCTTATTTTAGGTGGGGTCCATAGTGATTCAGGTCAAATTATTGGTCAACCTTAAGAGTCTTGTAGGAGGGGGGTTGGGAGAAACTAAGTTGAAGGTGTGGGGCCCACTGAGGAGGGCTGCAGCCACCACCAAAGGTGGTTATGTTGCTGAGGTGCTGCTGCAGCAGGGCAAAGGGTTGCCCTGCAGGTTTGTTTGGCTAGGTGTGGGGCCCACAGAAAAGTTCACACAATTTTATTAATTTTTTGTTCCTAAAGATTAGCTACTAGACTACAATTCCTGAAAATCTTAAGTTCTAAAACCTAGTACAAAAATTCATAAAAATCCTACAAGTTTTGAGACAATCTGTAATGGCACAATTTTACTTTTTATGAAAATTAACTAGTTTGACTATTATGAACTTTGATCCTTCTAAACTAACTGAGATTGATGTTATGTGATATACTAAGGCTAATTTATGCAATTACAACAAAAGATAAGCATGTATGACTGAATTGAGAGTGTCAATCCCAAACAGTTAACTGCTTATGATATGTGAATGTGATTTTGACTTTCTACATTAAACTTACCCAATTTTATTACTTGCCTAGCTGACTTAGACTTATATGACTTGTGCACAAAGAAAATACTAACAAACAAACCTTGGAACACAGGGATTAACCAAGAACCAAACACCCCTTTATACTAGGTTTTACACTACAACTTTTGATTTCAAAACTAAATCTAGTAATTTTATACTTGCAACAGTTTAGTTAATCACTAATTAAGTTATTTGAACCAAATAAACTACCAATAACAACAGAAACTAAGAAATGATTAAAAGACTTATTTGACTGTGAAACTAAAATTTAAAGAAACTATGATATTTAAAGAACAAGTTATCTGTTTTAACTATTGATTATACTTAATTAGACCACATAAATATAAAAATACATAAGAACATGTGATTTAAACACAATACAGTAAGTATGCTAAAAAGTAGAAAATTGCTTACAAGTGGTTTAGATTGAGAATAAGTGAATCATGGACCAAGATCATTCCTAACAACCTTCCACAAGGTTACTAATACCAGAAAAATCCAAATCACACCCTGCTCAGTCCCCTTCTTGTTTTTTTTTTTTATTTTTCTTTGATTTTCTCTATTTTTTTAGTATTTTTGTGATTATACTCTAAACTGAACAATACATCTCAAAGACTTAATAAAACTTATAACTGGACTTAAATAAACTCAAAGATGCATAATATAACAACCATTAACAGTTATGAGTGAAATTGTCAATTTCACTAAAAATTGCTAATTATGAATTTCTTGAATAATACTTGAATTTAAACTTGAAATAAAGGTTTTAATACATTACTAAACTGAATACAAGTGATTTTAATTAAAAGTTACAACTAGAATTGAGATTACATAACCTACGACTAAATTACTCTAAAACTATTCTAATCTAATACTCTGTCTCTTCTGTTTCTTCTGCCTTTTATAGCCTTCAAATGGGTCTTTGTGGGTCCCAAGATCATTTCCCAGCACCATTAGATCATAAAAAACTCATCCTAGCCATTGATTCAATTTGGCGGGAAAATTGGTTTTATACCAATTTGACTGTAGCGTGTAGTAGGGAAGTTTTAGGTGCATTTATTAGTCTTGGGATGTGTTATATTGAAGGGAAAAGGGGTGGTGGAAGTTGCAGAGTGGCAGAGGTGGTGGTGGCAGTTGTAGGGGTGGTGGTTGATGTAGGTTTGCCACGTGTTGTCATCCTAAGGTAAACCTAAGGAGTGGGTTTGGTTGAGGGGGTGACAGGGGGTGGTATGAGGTGGAGGTTGAAGGTGCAAGTGGTTGAGGTAGCAGGGAGAGTAGTAGCAGAGGTGAGGTGGAAGGTTGGGGGTGATGGTCAAACGGGTTTGAGCCCGTTTATATTATTAAGGTGGGGTGGATTGGGCTGTTGTTTGGGCTGGACAAAAAGAAAGGGTGGGCTTGGTATGTGTTGGGTTTATTTTTGGTTTTGGGTTTTATTATTAAAAGGATCCGTTTCGATTTTTAGTAGAAATCACAAGGACCAAATTTGTAATTTAAGCAAAGTTGAGGGACTGGTTTTGTAAGTTTACCAAAGTTCTCACAGGGACCAAACTTGACAAGGATGAATAGTACAAGGGTATTTTTGATGTTTTTCATTTTTTATATCCGGGGACTATATTTGCCAAACTTGAAACTTCAGGGACTAACTTGTAATTTCTTCAAAACTTTCAACCAGGGATCAAATTTGACAACTTGTGATTATCCAAGTACCAAAATTGACTTTTTATCCAAAATATTCCACCAGGGACTAATTCTGCCATTATTTGAAAGTCCAGGGACCAAAACTGACAAAACTGCCAAACTTGAGGGACCAATTATGTAATTTTACCAAACTTTACACCAAGGACCATTCCTGCAAAAGATTATTAGTACAAGGACCAAAATTGATTTTTCTCAAAGTTTTTACATCCCAAGGACCATTTATATCAATTTCCAAAGTACAGGGACTAAACTTGTAATTTTATGAAACTTTGCACCAAAGGACTAAATATGTAACTTTATGATTAAAAAGGACCTTTGGTGACTTTTTCATGTTTTTAGAATAACCAGGGACTAGTTTTGCCAATTTATGAAACTTGAGGGACTGAAACTGCCAATTATGCAAACTTTGTATGTTTTTCATCTGTTTTTGATTATTTTGCATTTGAAACATATAAAACACACTTCTAAGATATTTTAAGCATTATGATGCATATTTGAGTGTTTTTGTATGTTTTGGCAGTTCAGATTGGTATAAAATGATGAGTATTTAGACACTCATCAATCCCCCACACTAAAACATTGCTAGTCCCTAGTAATCTTTTGAGAAAAACTTAATGGGTTTGAAAAACTCATTACCAAAAGCCATCACTTCTGGAGTAGCCAGATGTAAGAACTGTGGCACACCTGATAACCGTGTGATTTTGAGCAAATCACTAGCTGTCAACGGATTTGATTAGTCTTTACCAAAAGCCGTTTGCTTCTGGACTAGCCAACTCTTGATGGAATAGTCAACATCTTGGTGAGCTGATTACCAATTATGGATTTTCCACGGCCTTTACCACAAGCCATAATCTTGCAGGCTAGCCAACTCATTCGCTTTATGGGATATGGGGAGTTGAGGAACCATACAATTTTTGGCAAATTGAAAGCCATCAACGGGTTTGAGATGTCTTTACCAAGAGCCGTTTTCTCCTGGACTAGCTAATCCATTTGTCATTTAGACTTTGGCGGACTGATTACCACAAAAATTTTGAAGCTCAAGTGAAATTTTTTTTAAATTTTTGCCAAAAACGGGGGTACTAGAAGATATAATGTGATAAAATTCGCTAGAATTTCCCCCCCACACTTAGAATTGAATATTGTCCTCAATATTCAAAGTCCCGGCTATTATGCCGACATTTTGAACGTAAAAGGGCAACATTGCAACCTAAGCGTGGAAAACACCATTTTGTATTTTCACTTCATAAGTAACCATAGCATGGGGGACTCCGCCACACTTAGGGTGAAAACCCTATAAGCATGCTACTGTTTTTGTTTACCGAGTCGCTAGCTTGACTCGACCCCGAATTCATTTGTCCATGGGGAAGTATGATGTGGAAGAAACAATCTCCATCGGACTTTCATTCAAGATGTTTGGATAAACATTTGAAGTACGTGAAAGTTCCACACCGATGAGATACACAGACACCCGACTCAAAATTTGTAAATGAGAATGCCGGGGTCAAAGATAGTGTCTTCATTCCCGAGGGAGTGAAGAAGAGGAGAAATCACCTGGTAGGTGAAGGAAAGAAGAGAGATCTGAATAGCAATTAAGATAAGAACTTCCTCCTCAAGAAATGCATATTCAAGTGGAGGAGGCAAGCCCTTAAGCTTGATCTCAGGAAATTTATCAGTTTCCTCAACTGATTTGATTTCCTCATTATGAAGTTGTTTGGGTGGAAGAGGGGGAGATGGATCTTTGTTTAACAAACTTTCTAGAAAAAGAATGTCCCCCTCAGGATCAAGATAGTTTTCATCAACTTCATACGAAGTTGAACTATCTAGGGCAAGGAAAGCTTCGACCTCGTCTAGATCAGCTTTGAGATCGAAGAGATCATCATTACTTCCTGATGGAAGTGAATCACTGTGAGTACGCTTATCAGTGAACTCCTCAAGAAGGAGGTCAATATCAGAATGAGGAAGTGAAACCTCAACATACTCAATGTCTCCATAAGATAAACAATCATCACTGGAATCAGAGACATTCTCAAATTGATCATTTGGATTATCATGGGTGAAAGGAATATCACACACCTGATCAGAAATTCCCTGTGACTCTCTCGGGATTTGGACAAGGATCTCAACACTAGACTTTATTAATTCGTCCGATTCCTTATTAGGAACAGTGCTAAGATGCTCATCCCCCATGTTTAGAAAGTGAGTGTGAACTTCGGGTGTGATAAAAACAGACTGAGGGAGATGAGAAGGACAAGCAGTTACGGATTTTACAAGTTCCATTCGTTCATTTGCTAGTAATTTCTCTGTATTCTTATCTCCCTGATTTTCCATGGAAGGAATCACAACTGATGAACTCGATGAATATTTTTGAATGATAACAATGTTATCATCATCATCATCACTGTCATCATCGTCATCACAAAGAGCAGCATAGCGAAGATTGGCACGTATTTTGGCCACTCTTTGCTCAGCAAGTAATTCTTCCATGCTTTTTCCAAAATCTCGTTCTTCAGCAAGTAATTCTGCGATAGATTTATCACGAGAATTTTGAATGAGTGGAAATTGTGGGGGTGTGGATGTGTCAAAACCGGAAGGTTGACATTGATCATCATTGTGAGGGCCCCCACAATATACACAAGAAGAACTTGGATCATGGAAAAGAGAAATATTAGCCAACTCCTCCTTAAGATCTTTGAGTTTCTCAAGAACCTCTATATAAGGGTCTTGCTGGATATTAGGAGTTGCTTGAATCATTTGGTACTGTGGAGGTGGGTCTTGAAATGAATAGTCGTAATTGTTATAAGGAAATGGATTCCTTGTTTGACAATCAGAGCTAAAATGTGGACCTCCACAGTACTCACAACAGCTGCACTGATGTGGCTGTGAGTCATAATTGTTATTAGGAAATTGCTCATAGACAAGCGTGTTTCCTGATTGACAATCAGAACTGTAGTGTGAACCACCACAGTACTCACAACAGTAAAACTGCCGAGTCTCATGGTGTGGAAGCTGATGGAATGAATCAGTTGTGTCATGGTAGGAATAGGGATTCTGGTTATAGACAGACCCGTTTCCAGACTCTACCATGCCACAACTGGGACAATTACCACCATTGTAAGGACTACCACACCATTGACAAACAAGAGGGTGAGAATAAGACATAGAAAGAATCAAAGGGTTTTGGAGGATGAGAAATGAAGAATCAAAAAGGTAGGAGGGTTAAGATGGATATTTTTGGGATTTTTGACAAACATTTTATAAGAATGAAAATCTTTTTGTGTTTTTGTGTTCGTTGAAAACTAATTTTAAAATGTTTTCGGGAATAGTTTGGTTTATGATAATAAGATAATATGAACAAAGGATGGATAAATATACAATGAGCGTGTATCCAGAATCACAGATACGTAAAACCGTTTAAAATACGCGCACAACCTCCCCGGCAGCGGCGCCGAAATTTGATTGGGTCTAAACTAGTCAACTTTTATTAGTCAACCACTTGTGAATGGTCAACCGTAAAAGTCAAACTAATCAAGCCAATGCTTCCGTGGAATACAGTGTTTCCCCGGGTCGTAATGTCCCAACGAGGTTGTGATGGTATTAAAAACGCGTTTGTGATCGGGTGAATTGAATGAGAAGTAACCAGATAAAGGTTTTGGTTTGTTTACACTACTGGAATGATTAGAAATAAGAATATTAACAATCACGGGAATCAGAAACGTATAAACGTAAAAAAAATTAAAAATCAGACGCGATTGCGTGCTGAGAAAAAGGTGAGTTTTAAGAAAAATAAACTACAGGGGTTAAAAATGAAAATTCTATAAACTTAACTTAAAAGAAAATTAAATTAAAAAGAAAATTATTTTTTTGATTACTTTATTATTTATTATTAATTATTTAATTAAAAACTTATTTAACTATTTAATTAAAACTAATTTAAATTAACCTAAAAATTATAAATACGACAAATTAAACTAAAAACTTGTAAAAATAATTTCTAAACTTAAAAATTGAACTTGAAGAAAGTATAAAAATTAAAAATAACTATTTTTGCCTTTTTATGGATTTTTTATTAATTAAAAACTATTTAACTTAATTAAACTATTTAAACTAATTTAAATTACAAATAATTTTAAATTAACTTAGAAAATTATGGAAAAATTTATAAAACTATTTTATAACATTTAAAATCTAGGAAAAATATAAAAACTAGGTGTTACCTTATAAAAATTAATTATGCTATTTAAAACTTAATTATTAACTAATTATTAATAAAACTATTTTTAATTCTAATAAATACTAAATGAAATTATAAAAATCTAATAAAATTATTAAAAATACTTTAACCTAAAAGGAAATTAATAAAAATATAAAAACACAACTTACTTAATAAAAATCTAAAAATGAAAATTAAAATTAAAATTAAATAGAAACTATCACTTATTTTTATATTTGTTTTTCTGGATTTTTCTTTTACAAAACTATATTATATCTAAAAATAAACAACTTTTGTAAAAACAACTATTTTATAAGCTAATAATAAGCACTGTGGGGGCTTATTACCTCCACAGTTGACTTTGGTTGACCAACTAAAGAAATAAGCTCAAATGAGCTGGTGTGGGACCCACAATGGCTGAATCTAGTTAAGATAAGTTAAATAAACAAGTATAAGCTAGAAAAAGCACATATGGTTCACTGAATAAGCCAATAAGCCACAATAAGCACTTGCTTATTGTGGACTGAGACAGATTATGGGACAAAGTATAAGGCTTATTTTAGGTGCGGTCCACAGTGATTCAGGTCAAACTATTGGTCAACCTTAAGAGTCTGGTAGGAGGGGGGTTGGGAGAAACTAAGTTGAAGGTGTGGGACCCACTGAGGAAGGCTGCAGCCACCACCAAAGGTGGTTATGTTACTGAGGTGCTGCTGCAGCAGGGCAAAGGGTTGCCCTGCAGGTTTGTTCGGCTAGGTGTGGGGCCCACAGAAAAGTTCACACAATTTTATTAATTTTTTATTCCTAAAGATCAGCTACTAGACTACAATTCCTGAAAATCTTAAGTTCTAAAACCTAGTACAAAAATTCATAAAAATCCTACAAGTTTTGAGAAAATCTGGAATGGCACAATTTTACTTTTTATGAAAATTAACTAGTTTGACTATTACGAACTTTGATCCTTCTAAACTAACTGAGATTGATGTTATGTGATATACTAAGGCTAATTTATGCAATTACAACAAAAGATAAGCATGTATGACTGAATTGAGAGTGTCAATCCCAAACAGTTAACTGCTTATGATATGTGAATGTGATTTTGACTTTCTACACTAAACTTACCCAATTTTGTTACTTGCCTAGCTGACTTAGACTTAATATGACTTGTGCACAAAGAAAATACTAACAAACAAACCTTGGAACACAGGGATTAACCAAGAACCAAACACCCCTTTATACTAGGTTTTACACTACAACTTTTGATTTCAAAACTAAATCTAGTAATTTTATACTTGCAACAGTTTAGTTAATCACTAATTAAGTTATTTGAACCAAATAAACTACCAATAACAACAGAAACTAAGAAATGATTAAAAGACTTATTTGACTGTGAAACTAAAATTTAAAGAAACTATGATATTTAAAGAACAAGTTATCTGTTTTAACTAATGATTATACTTAATTAGACCACATAAATATAAAAATACATAAGAACATGTGATTTAAACACAATACAGTAAGTATGCTAAAAAGTAGAAAATTGCTTACAAGTGGTTTAGATTGAGAATAAGTGAATCATGGACCAAGATCATTCCTAACAACCTTCCACAAGGTTACTAATACCAGAAAAATCCAAATCACACCCTGCTCAGTCCCCTTCTTGTTCTTCTCTGATTTTTTTATTTTTCTTTGATTTCCTCTATTTTTTTAGTATTTTTGTGATTATACTCTAAACTGAACAATACATCTCAGAGACTTAATAAAACTTATAACTGGACTTAAATTAACTCAAAGATGCATAATATAACAACCATTAACAGTTATGAGTGAAATTGTCAATTTCACTAAAAATTGCTAATTATGAATTTCTTGATGTAGGTTTGCCACGTGTTGTCATCCTAAGGTAAACCTAAGGAGTGGGTTTGGTTGAGGAGGTGACAGGGGGTGGTATGAGGTGGAGGTTGAGGGTGCAAGTGGTTGAGGTAGCAGGGAGAGTAGTAGCAGAGGTGAGGTGGAAGGTTGGTGGTGATGGTCAAACGGGTTTGACCCCGTTTATATTATTAAGGTGGGATGGATTGGGCTGTTGGTTGGGCTGGACAAAAAGAAAGGGTGGGCTTGGTATGTGTTGGGTTTATTTTGGTTTTGGGTTTTATTATTAAAAGGATCCGTTTGGTTTTTTAGTAGAAATTACAAGGACCAAATTTGTAATTTAAGCAAAGTTGAGGGACTGGTTTTGTAAGTTTACCAAAGTTCTCACAGGGACCAAACTTGACAAGGATGAATAGTCCAAGGGTATTTTTGATGTTTTTCATTTTTTATATCAGGGGACTATATTTGCCAAACTTGAAACTTCAGGGACCAACTTGTAATTTCTTCAAAACTTTCAACCAGGGATCAAATTTGACAACTTGTGATTATCCAAGTACCAAAATTGACTTTTTATCCAAAATATTCCACCAGGGACTAATTCTGCCATTATTTGAAAGTCCAGGGACCAAAACTGACAAACTGCCAAAGTTGAGGGACCAATTATGTAATTTCACCAAACTTTACACCAAGGACCATTCCTACAAAAGATTATTAGTACAAGGACCAAAATTGATTTTTCTCAAAGTTTTTACATCCCAAGGACCATTTATGTCAATTTCCAAAGTACAGGGACTAAACTTGTAATTTTATGAAACTTTGCACCAAAGGACTAAATATGTAACTTTATGATTAAGAAGGACCTTTGGTGACTTTTTCATGTTTTTAGAATAACCAGGGACTAGTTTTGCCAATTTATGAAACTTGAGGGACTGAAACTGCCAATTATGCAAACTTTGTACGTTTTTTATCTGTTTTTGATTATTTTGCATTTGAAACATATAAAACACACTTCTAAGATATTTTAAGTATTATGATGCATATTTGAGTGTTTTTGTATGTTTTGGCAGTTCTGATTGGTATAAAATGATGAGTATTTAGACACTCATCAACCATACTTGTCATTTCAATCCCAAGTGTTGTTCCGTAAACACTTGGGTATAATTCTTTTGATTAATTTCTAATAAAGAATTAAACATTAAAAAACTTTGTGTCTTATCTTTTACGTTTATTTGCTTTTATAGTTAATCAATACATTGTTATACCATGGAACTTGGTTAGATTAACTTTGTAGTTTACCTTAACTAAGTAAAAGGGTCCAACAAGTGGTATCAGAGCCTCTGATTTGTAAAACTTTCAAAATCTTTCATACAAAAGAGTGCTCATTTTTTAAAATCAAAAGATCCCACCATGGCTGATAGCGATGTACCCCAGCTAGTTGACAAAAAGGGAGGTAGCTATTCAGCTGTCGCTCTTAGACTAGAAGCTGGAAAATTTAGCAAGTGGAAAAAGCGTATGCTTTGCTACTTGACTGGTATGGAACCATACTATATCAAGTGTATCAATGAAGGTCCCTTTGTCCCAACGACTGCCTGAAGCACAATGGACTCCTGATGAGAGAAGGATGGTCAATCAGGACCAACGCCTGAAAAGCATCATTATATCGTGTCTCCCTGACGATACAATGGAATCAGTCATTAACTGTCCTACAGCCAAACAAACTTGGCTTGACTTGGTTTATAGCTTTGAAGGTCCCTCAAATACCAAGGAAAATAGGATCATGGACCTGAAACTTGAGTATAACACTTTCAGGGCCAAAGAATCTGAAAGTCTCTCTCAGACCTATATCCGATACAAAACCTTGCTCAATGAGCTTTCAAATGATGGTGTAGTACTGTCTAAGCATGAGATCAACGTTGGCTTTGTCAACAGTCTCCCGGAGAAGTGGTTAAACTTCTCTCAGGGTCTCAGGAATGCTAATCACATTCAGAATCTTGAGCTGCCTCAAATATATGGGAAGTTTGTCTATGAAGACAACTTAATCGTAAGGCGATACCCTGAAAAGGCTCAAGAAAACAAAAAGGCCCTGACTGTCTCATGCATATCCACTGCCTTCTATTCTAATAGTGTTGTGCAAGATTTTCAAGATGACTCTGATGATGAGGTTGATATGAGAACCAGTGATGAGTACCTCAATGATCTTCAAGTTGAATTACAAGAAAGGGCTCTTTTAGCAAATTCAAAAACGTTTTATTAAAAGAAACAAGTTCAATTTTCGAAAAGCTAAGGCAAATGAGTCCACTGAATGTTTCAACTGTGGCAAAAAGGGTCACTTTGCTAAAGACTGTTTTTCAAAAACAACCTCAGATCCTTCTTACAAACCTTCTGGTAGTAATTCTTCCTCAGGAACTAGCAAGTTTCAACCAAAAATGCTTCAATCCTCTTAACACTTTCAAAATGCAAACATTTAAAAGGATTTTGAAGCTAAATATAGAAAAGCAAAAGCTAAACTTTCTCTCCTTGAAACAACTCCCTCAGTACCTCAGGCTCCACCTACCAAACCTGCTCAAGGCAAAAACAAGGTGCTCGTTGATAAGGCCTATGATTGGGATGAGGAAGATGTCTCCTCTGATGAAGAAGTAAGGGTCAGTGCACTAATGGCACTTTCTGATGACAACAAGATGGCTGTTGGAAAAAGCCGTGCTAGAAATAGAGAATGGGTCAACATCACCATGAAAAAGGTAAACATTTTGTTATCTATGGACGATGATGCTGATTGGCAATCCTTTTTAAACTACTTAAATGTAGATCTTAAGTTCGTTGAAGAGCAAAGGCAAAATTTGTTTTCTAAATTCAACAAGTTAACTTTTGAATTAAATAAGTGTCGAGATGAATTACTGATTTTAAAACAAGCTAAACTTGAGGCTGTCACACTTCAAATTCAAAACAATGAACTTGTAAAACAGAATCAGGCTCTTCAAGAAGAACTTAAGAAAGAAAAGGCTGTGATATATAAGTGGACTCAGAAAAACCCTAGAGTTTTTGACTCAGTGAGTCTCAAGAAAGCCATTATTGGTGAAGATCAAACCACTGAATCCTCAAGTGTGAATCATGGTGAAAAGGCATTTATGCCTTCAGGCATATCCTTTAACAAGGAAATGGCACCAAAACCTAGTGACTGGATTGAAAGAGTCAACCCAGATAGCAAACTTCCAAACTTTAACACTGGTAAAATTTTGGAACCTGAAAGTCAGGCCATCAAAAATATGCTTGGTGTCACTGATGAGTCTAGTCTTCCTGAGTCCATTAATGAGTCTGAACCTATATCACAGAGTCCACTCCCACCACTGAAAGTTCTTCAGGGAGCTGAACCTAGCTCTGAGCTAACACCTTTGGTGTATACTCAACACTCTCCAAGAGAAAAATTTGGTTTAGGAAGAACTATCTTGAAAAGACCACTCACTGAAGTCTCTACCACAAATGATGACTGCACAACTTCAGTCTCAAATGAGGTTACCACTGATAGCCTTGATTCTAAATTTGATTAGTTGGCTGAACTTGTTCGGAAGTTGAGTGAAAAAATTGAATCATCTGAGAAGAAAACTCAACCCTTGGAAAAGGAAATTAAACCAGCTTCCTCAAGTTCTGCCAAATCTAAGGCAACATCTAAACCAAAAATGAGATGTGAACTGTGTAGTTATACAACACATACCACTGATGACTGTTATAGAATTCTCTTTTGCATGATATGCAAAAAGGATGATCACAGAACCTCTGATCATCTATCTTACACAGTCTCATCAAGTGTTGTATCCTACCACAATGCTCAACCTCACAACTATGCCTCATGCTCCAAACAGATAAGGCAGAAAGCCAAACCTTTTACACCTTGCATCCACTGTGGATTCAATGATCATCTCCCTGATGATTGTTTGATGTATCCATGTTGTGATATCTGTGGAGATCCTACTCGTGACAGTTCAGGACATGAACATGTTATTCAGTCTAGAAGAGGAAATACCAAACCAACCCAACAAACTACCCCTTCACCCAGATGCAATATCTGTGGAAGCAACATTCACACCACCACTGATCATGGATCAATATCCCAGTTCAAAAAGGCCATTAAAGCCAAGCCCACCAGAAAGTGGGTTCACAAAAATAACTAACTCAGTTTACATTTGTGCAGAGACATGCCAGAGATCCTGTTTGGCATCTTGATAGTAGATGTTCAAGAAGCATGACTGGCGTGAAGGAATATCTGCACAAATATATAGAATAACCAGGACCTAAGGTGGTATTTGCTGATAATTCATCTTGTCTCACTGAAGGTTATGGTTCAGTAAACTGTAGTGGAATAGTTTTTACAAGAATAGCTTATGTTAATGGTCTTAAATATAACTTGATCAGTGTCAGTCAACTATTTGATGCAAAATACATAGTTCAGTTTGATGATAAGCAAGATACTATCTTTAATGCAAACAAAGAAGTAGTTCTTATTGCACCAAGGAGGCAGGATGTCTATGTCTTGGATATGTCCTCACTCACTCAGAATGGAACATGTCTTTTTGCTAAAGCCACTGAAACCCTCAACTGGCTTTGGCATAAAAGACTATCCCACCTGAACTTCAAAGACATAAACAACCTGGCCAAACAAAACAAAGTCCTTGGTTTACCATCACTTGTGTTCACAAAAGATAAACCCTGCCCTGCCTCTGAAAAAGGAAAACACCAAAGGGCATCCTTTAAAACCAAACAAAATTCCTCTATCACCAAATGCTTGCACCTACTTCACATGGATCTCTTTGGACCCATCAGTCCAATGACTATTCATCATGAGAAGTGCACTCTGGTCATAGTAGATGAATACTCAAGATACACTTGGGTATATTTTCTGACCAAAAAAAGTCAGGCTGCTGAAACAATCATGTCCTTCATCAGGAAGATTGAAAACCAAAATGACATCAAGGTCAAACAAATCAGGACTGATAATGGAACTGAATTCAAAATGACCTTGAATGTTTCTGTGATGAGAAGGGTATCTCTCAAAACTTTACCTCTCCTTACCCCCCTGAACAAAATGGAGTTACTGAGAGAAAAAACAGAACTCTCATTGAGGCTGCTAGAACAATGCTTAATGGATCTGCTCTCTCCAAACATTTTTGAACTGAGGCAGTAAAAACAGCCTGCTATACACAAAACAGGTCCATTTTTGTGAAGAGACATAGCAAAACTCCCTATGAGTTGTTCAAAGGAAGGATTCCAGATATCAGCTACTTCCATGTGTTTGGATGTCCTGTGTTTATCCATACTCATAAGGACCATCTTGGAAAGTTTGATGCAAAAGCTGATGATGGATACTTTCTAGGGTACTCCCTTGTCTCAAAAGCCTTTAGGGTATTCAACACCAGGAGACAACAGACTGAGGAAACCTTCCATGTCACCTTTGATGAGAGTACTGAAGCTGTTAGATTCTCAAATTCCACTGTTGAAGAAATTGGTATTGATAACTCATCAAGATATCCTCCTGATGTGTTTCATCCTGAGAGTAATCTCTCCACACAATATCAAGTTGATGCTGATATCTCTTACTACATCAATCCACACAACCTACCTCAACCCACCATCAGTGAGTTTATCGAAACTCAACCAGTCCCCAATGAGACCACCACCAGTGAACCTATTGTTCAGGATGCCACAACACAAGTTAACCATACTGAGGATGTTGAAAATCTCAATCTTGAAGCACCTCAGGCACCCATATCAGAACCCACTCCAAGTATACGTCAGACCTCTACAAGTTCCAATTCCTATCCTAGACCTCAGGATAGCTGGACCAAGTCCAAAACAATTGAACTTGTTAACATCATTGGTGAACCTTCAGAAGGTATGCTTACAAGGAGCATGGCTGCCAAACTCAAGGAGGCTTCAGCCAATGTATGCCTCTATGTTGACTTTATCTCAGAAATAGAACCTAAAAATGTGAAAGAAGCCTTTAAATATGAAAGTTGGGTTCAGGCCATGAGAGATGAGTTTGAACAATTTAATAGAAATGATGTCATGACCTTAGTTGAATGTCCTTAGGGAGTGTTTATCATAGATCATAGGTATGAAATGGGCCTTCAAAATCAAGACAGATGAGTCAGGTACAGTAGTCAAAAAAAAAAGCAAGACTTGTTGCACAAGGATATAATCAACAAGAGGGTATTGACTATGAGGAAACCTTTGCACCTGTTGCAAGAATGGAAGCCATCAGGATCTTTCTTGCATATGCAACATACATGAATTTTAAAGTCTACCAAATGGATGTAAAAAGTGCATTCTTAAATGGTACCATTAAAGAAGATGTATATGTGCAACAACCACTTGGCTTTGAAAGCAGTGAGTTTCCCAACCATGTCTACAAGCTTAACAAAGCCCTTTATGGACTAAAACAAGCTCCCAGGGCATGGTATGAAACTCTTTCAGCCTTCCTGATACAAAACAAGTTTGTCAGAGGCAAAATTGACAATACATTGTTCACCTATAGGACAAACAAGGATGTGATTTTAGTCCAAGTATATGTGGATGACATCATATTTGGCTCAACAAGTTACAAACTTTGTAAATAGTTTGAAAAGCTGGTGACAAAGAAATTTGAAATGAGTATGATGGAAGAACTCACTTATTTTCTTGGACTACAAATCAAACAAACTGAGAAAGGAATTTCCATCAGTCAAGAAACGTATACTAGGAACCTACTCAAAAAGTATGACCTCAGTGACTGTGCCTCAATGAAAACCCCAATGGTACCTCCCAACAATTTAGGGCCTGACCTTGCTGGAAAACCAATTAATCCTACTCTATACAGAGGTATGATTGGGTCACTGATGTATCTTCTTGCCTCAAGACCGGATATTCAATTCTCAATGTGCTTATGTGCAAGATATCAGTCTGAACCAAAGGAATCTCATCTTACTTCTGTCAAAAGGATACTGAGATATCTTAAGGGCATTTCCAGTCTTGGGCTCCACCATCCCAAATGTTCAGGGTTTGATCTCAAAGGTTACTCAGACTCTGATTATGCTGGATGCAACATTGATAGGAAGAGTACTTCAGGGTCCTGCCAATTTCTTGGAGAAAAGCTAGTCTGTTGGAGTGCTAAAAAGCAACAATCTGTTGCAATGTCCTCAGCAGAAGCTGAATATGTTGCCGCTGCTGGCTGTTGTGCAAATGTGTTATGGATGAAAAGTCAACTCAGTGATTATGGTATTCATTACAAAATGGTACCCATCTTTTGTGATAACACAAGTGCAATTGCCATGTCAAACAACCCAGTGCTTCATCAAAGAACAAAACATTGATATCAGATATCATTTTATCAGGGATCACATCATGAAAGGTGATATTGAATTACACTTCATTCCCACTGAGTATCAGCTAGCTGATATCTTCACTAAACCTTTGGATGAACCTACTTTCACCAGGATGAAAGCAGAACTAGGCATGTTAGATATTGATAATCAGATCACTGATTGAAATATCTTACATGGTGTATATTCATATCCCCTGATAATCAACCTTCCTCAGTAAACCCTTCAACATCACCAAAATCACTCATAAGGAGCTTCTCACCTTGAGATTGTAACTCAATGGTCTCCTTACTCATAATAATTGACACTGAATGAATTCTCATTCAAAGGGGGCTCAGGACATTATACTAATGCAATTCAATGCATAAATAAATGCTTCAAGTATCTAGTTAGTAAATGTCCTAGGTTGGTAACTGAATTTTCTATTTAATATAGGAATATATATCTCTGCCTTACTGGCATCCATACCTGAGCCCCCACTTACACATCAACATCCCACTTGGCATTTAATGCCTTCCCTCACAAATAATATCCTTTGATATTTTTGTGACATCATGTCTGCATAAATGCATATTGTACAGGCTCGTTGCACTGTTTACCTCGACAGTTGCGAAAAACTTAGGTATATGGAGTGGTGGCATTTAATGCGGATCCCAAAACGGTTCTTCATTTTGATTTTAAAATTTCTGACCAATGGTATTCCTCACCCTCTATAAATACCCTTTTCCAAAATCACAAAACACACACAAAAAAATTTCTTAAAAAAAAAAAAAAAAAAAAAAAAAAAAACCTCTGCAAAAATTTCTCCATTGCAAAGTTGTGTGTAATCTTTTCAAAACAAAAGGTATTTTCAAAAATTCTTTTCTTGGTTAAGAAATTTGCAACAAGAAATCCTTCCTGTTTGCAAACATCTTGATAACAATATTACACTCTTCATAAACGAAAACAAGTTAGTGTTAACTTGTGAATTATCTTGGGTGTGATATTCTGCCATTAAACTTTCAAAACCTTTTCTTGACCTAAAAATGGCAGAAGACCAAGGAATCATGCTTGCACCTCAATGGGCAAACAAGACTCTGGCTGATGTACAATTTAAAACAAACAATGTTGTAGGCAATTTTAATTACCCAACCAATGTTCCTGCCTACAAGGAAATAATGAAATTTTTGTACAATTGTCCTTTGAAAAATGCCTTCACCTCAACACCCTACTTTCAGTATCATCACCTCCTCAGGGAGTTCTGGTGTACTGCTCAGGCCATTGACCCGACACCCAGTGCTGATGAGGACGAACTCAGGCCCCACAAGGAATTTCTTGTCAGCTTCTCTGTTTTAAATGGGAAAAGAAAATTTGTCCTGGATTTTAAAACTTTTTGCTCTGCAACAGGACTTGATTATAACAAGGGAAAATATGTTGCACACCCTGAACCTAGTGGTGTCAAATCAGGGTTAGAAAAAATTGCTTTAGATCCAAGATATTTGGACAAGTCCCCTATCACAAAAAGCTCTTTTCCCATGGCTTGGAAGATCCTGTTCACTTTTGTGATTCAGGTTCTCGGTGGGAACCATTCATCCACTGAACAGATTAATTCTGTTCAAATAATGATGGCCTATTACCTAATGAATGGGGTCAATGTCGACATTGGAGAGATCATTTATGGTGATCTTGTAACCAAGCTACTGAATAAAACTAGGTTACACTATGTGTCATACCCTAGGTTTATCTCACGTGCTCTTCAAAGGTTACTGGGTTGTGACTACACTCAGGATGAACACTTAAGTTCTTTACCAGCCATCCTGAGTTCTTCAAATTTTTCAAAAGACCCATCCTCAGTCTCAAACATAGAATTGACGGCCCATATGGTTGCCATAAATAACCGGAGGGACTCAGTGTACCCACCTTCCCCTCCTAAGAGGACAGGGAAGTCTCAAACTGTGCCAAAAACCAAACCCAAGGCACAAGGCCCTGAGGCTTCAGGAACACAGGCTTCTAAGCCAAAAAGAAGACCTAAGCCCAAAAATGTCACCCTTGACCTGGCTCCACCACCCCCAGGGACAACGAAGGTCACTGACAAATCACAGTCAGTGCCCTTGGTCCACACGACTACTCCCAAAGATCCAGAGGGAAATATACAACCCGCTGGTAGGGGAGCGCCTTCCACTTATCCCGCTAACGTCTCTGGTACATCACAACCAGAGTCTCATGGAGTAGCGGCCCCTAAATCTTCGAAAGGCCAGCACCAGCCTGTTGGAACGTGGGGCCTTAACATTTCATCGATTCCTAATAATGATACTGAAGCACACCCATCAGTATCTGAAGGAGTCACAGGGGACAAAGACTCAGGGGGATTAAAACTACCCGCTGATATGGAACATACAGCCCCTCACGGAGCTGTTCATTCTTCGCAAACTGACCCTGAGGACCAAACAGACAAAACCCAGTCTGTTCGATTTGAGGGGTCAGGGAGTGACATAACCAAAGCAAGTCTTCTTATGAAGAAGAGCCGACCAACCCATTTTTGCAGATAGACTCAATGGCTACTTTTTAGGCTGTTCTTGACTCTGATGATGATGATGATGATGGCAAAGTCAGTGAGGAAGAGTTCTATGAAGTTGGTGATGATATGGAGACTGAAACAATAGCCACTGAACAATCTCCTCTGTCTCCTGTTGCTCACCAAGAAAATGTACCAGAACCCTCCTCTCCTGACAAATCTGCCAAGTATGATGACTCCAGGCCCCTCACTGAAAGAAAGCTGATGAAGTTTCTGAAAAAGGCCTGCAAAGTCATCTACAATGATATCACTGTCGATGTGTTTGACATGCACACTGAGCAGGCTGTTCATTACTACAACCTCAGGGACTTAGTTGAAGCCTATCATGACAACACTTTCGAACAACAGGCTGATGGAGAAAAACTGACTACTCTTAATGGGCATCTCATCAAGTTCAATGAATCGCTCAGCCAAATCACAAAGAGCGTTTCTACCATTCAAGAGTCTGTCAAAGATGACCATGAACTCAATCGCAAGATTCTTCAGGCTGCTCAGGCCTACCAACAAAATTATGCTCAATTCATTAAGTTGGTGGATATGCTAAAGGCTGCAAATCTTCAGGGTCTCAATTCTTCAGTGGTGTCCATCTGCTCATCACTCAGCCTAATGGAGAAAAACTTGGCTGCTTCCGCTAAGTCTTCAAACTCCTTGGCCTGGAATCTTAGGCCAAGGATGTCTGCCATTGAATTCTTCCAGGCTTCCCTGGATGCCAAAGTGTCTATAATTCAGAATGACAATGCTAACATCAAGAACATGCTCTCAGAACTTTACCAGGCGTTCAAGGGTCCTTCAGTGGCACCAACTCTTGCTCTCACAGACGCTGCGGCAACACTTGAGGGGGAGAGATCCACTGAAGTCCCACAAACAGGAGTCCCTGATACTTCCACTAGTCAACCTTCCTCTCAGTCTGGGGGGAGCGCATAGTTGAAGCCACTCCAATCTCATCTTTCCAGTCTCCTGAAACAACAACTCAACCATCACTCCAGACGGATAAGGGCAAAGGCATTCTCACTATTGTGTCTAAGCCTACTACTACATTGGTTGCTCCTTCCTCAGTCATTAGACCGGACCCTGATGCACCTTTCAGGATTCCTTTTCAAATGAATGGCGTTACATACATGATGACTGAAGATGAAATCCAAGCTCACATGGATAAAGTGGAAAGACTAAGGAAAGTAGCTTTGGAGGAACAGGCAAGCAAGGCTACTCTCATTGAGGTGGTTAATGAGGAAGCCATAACTATTGGACTGAAGCCTCAGGACCTTGCACATAGAGAAGGTGGTGAAAAGTTCAAAAAGGCTCAGGATGCTGCCCTGATGGCTCTAAAAGAAAAGAGGGAGGCCAAACTAAAGAGATCAGCTAAAATCAGGCAACAAAACATTGAGAAGTATACCTGGATCATGACACAGAGACTGAACCCAAAAACTATCACTGATGTCAAATTCATCAGAACTTCGAACCAGCTATTCTCACTGTCTACAGAGGTAAGGACAAATGACACTTTGAAGTTCATGATCCCATCAGATTTGCTGACTTTGGGATCACTGAGCTTGATGAGCTAGGTCTGATTATTGCAAAGAAGAACAATGTCGTTGTCAAGAACCTACAGAAATCCCTCAAGATCAGGTATGATCTTTTGGCCAAAAAGCATGAGGAACTTGGGATTCCTTCACTGCTCCCAGCATCAGTACCTACCATTCAGGCTCCTCCTACTCAGTCTTCTAAAAGGAAAAGGAAGAAGATAGACACTGAACCTGAAATCAGTGCTCAGGGTCTAAACTGCAACAGAGCCCTCCCTGAAGGAGTTACATTTGTGAACAATTTGGTCATTGAGCAACCTGAGAGAGGTCTCTTCTTCACAGATGAGTTTGGAGATCCAGCCTTCCAAAGATGGGCTGACATTGATCAAGCTGGAGTCAAGGCAATGGCAGGATACTTCTTTATGGCCAATCCCATCAAGAATGAGGCTAATGCAAGATTTTGTCATGACCTGAAGAACAAAATCAAAGAGCATCCTGATAAACACCTACTGAATACTAAGAGAGCCAAACTTGAAGTCATGGGTCTGAAGTTCTGGAGCCTGAGCATGTCTGGAACACCAACTATCTTTATTTACTTTGTTTTGTTTAGGATTGTAAAAATCATGAATAATATTGATGTTTTGTTTAACATTCAGTGTCCTAAACAATACGTAGTAAGTCAGGATTATAGAGATAATACCTTTGCTATCTCTCACAAAAACCTTGAAAACACTCAGGCTATTTGTATACCCAAATAGGGGGAGACTGTTGGGTCTGTTAAAACCCAAACTCCTTAATCCAGGATTTGAACATAAAATATCCTAAGTGTTTCATAACCGAGAACACCAAACAAGTCACTGAATGCATAGTTGTTCAGTGAGTCATCCTCAAGACGCTCAGGGTGAATCTATGAAGAAAGGTTCACCATACAGTGAGGCGGTTCTCAGTGGATGATACCTGAGCCAAAGAAGAGGATGATAGACTCAGCGAGGGATGACAATAACTCACTGAGTTCCGTGACTCCTCACCAGCTAAGATCACTGAGTGAACAAAGACTGAAGATAAGAAGACTGAAGTAAAGGCGGGATTAGGCGGGATAAGTTTGAATGGATAAGGGATGGTCCTTATCATGCAAAGGTCAACTTTTCCTGAATGAGTATAATACCAAGAAGTGTGTCAACATTGAAGACCAGAAAGCATCCTTGCCCTTTACTACTTATAGCCAACTGTAACAGGGACAAAATACCTATGTATTTTGTCCAATGTAGGATGATGTAATATTGTCTTGTAGTCTTTGTCCATTAGGTAAGTGTTAGAAATTACTTGTGTATAAATAGAGAATAAGTGAGAGAGGTAAAAATTACGTTTGTGCACTTAATGCTTAGACATTTACAAACCAAATATTTACTCTCTCCAAAGAACAACACAATCCATGAGTTAGCTCAGCAGGATTTTAGTTGTCACTCAAACTTAGTTTGGGTTTAGTGAGGAGTACACCATACTTGTCATTTCAATCCCAAGTGTTGTTCCGCAAACACTTGGGTATAATTCTTTTGATTAATTTCTAATAAAGAATTAAACGTTGAAAAACTTTATGTCTTATCTTTTACGTTTATTTGCTTTTATAATTAATCAATACATTGCTATACCATGGAACTTGGTTAGATTAACTTTGTAGTTAACCTTAACTAAGTAAAAGGGTCGAACAATAATGCTAGTTATAAGTAGGGTATTTCATTTTTGGTTTATATGATCGTACGCAATATGCGTTATACACACATACATATGCTAAAATCAGATCACCATAAGGCAATGTTTGTGGTCTGAACAGCACCGCTTTCTTGATTTTGATGATCCTTAATAGAAACTGTTTCCATAGCTTTTAAAGCATCACCTAAAACGTATACACAATACTTCACCTTGTCCTGTACAACACAACTGTTCAACGTTCAAATGGGAAGTGTCGCCACTACTGGGTGGCCTCTGATCGTTATCTACAATAACAACAGTTAAGTAAAAATTAGTAAAAATTAGTATTCATTCGTGATGGCATTTGACAATGCAAAAGCAAATCAAACACCTTTGGCTCCACCCAACATATCTTCCCCTAACAACAATGCTGCAAACCAACTTTAAAAATGATTAATTTGGGTTGAAAGGTATAACATGATTCTTGAAGATTCATCACAAATTTCAAATTTTGTTAAAAAAATTAAAACCATGGCTAGAGAGCATACCTTAATTAACAGACCCGCCATCACCCAAAACCTCCGAAATCCAAAGTCACAACCTTCCCCTGAAACCCCTTTAAAACATCAGCGTTTCCAATCCTTTAATATAATAAAGCATATCCGATTCGAAACTACAAAAAATTTCAGACATGGAAACAACTGAAATAACCAATTTTTAAATAACCAAAGCATAAAAACACAAAGACAACTAAACCCTAATCTTCAGTTGCATTAAAGATGAAAACCCTAACCAAATTAAACAATAAAAATTATAAGATATGAATACTTGCACCTGTTTGTCATTGTTACTTTCTCAAATCTAGCATGTGACATCTGCTTATCTGCTTTGCTTGTGTGTGGGTGCGTGTGTGTGAGATTTAGCATTTTGTGTGGCTCTACACCGATATCTTATCTAACCGGATGCAGGCCAAAGCAACCAATTTGGACCAGTGGTGATGGATCAGAGGTGGGCCAGTTGGGCTCCGTGAGCCTGCATGGTTTTGGCGGGAAAATAGGACACCAAACAGCATCGTTTATAGTGGGATTTAATATAAACCTTAATATATGTTTGATACATGAACGGACCCACATTAGTGCCGGGTGTAGCACGGGCTACACCCTTTTTAGATCACGAAGTGCAAATTTTTTTTGGAAACTGTCATTTCTAGATATGTGCAAACTCCGATAAATTCTTTTTGCTTCTTTCATTTTTTATGATGCAACTGTAGTTAGTCTAGCAATTCTTTATGGTACACTTTTTATTTAGTCCAAATATAATTGTAAAAAAAGACAAAGCCCAATACGAGTAAACCCAAATTAATTATAATATACATTATACAAATTAACAAACAATAGCGTCGACTCAATTGTTCATCTGTTCCTCTCTATCTATACGATTCCTTTGATTTATACATTATTGAAGCTTTCTTTAGTGTTACCTGTGAAAACCGCAACCGTGAAAATATATTTTCGGCAATGAAATTGATAAAAACAAATCTCCGCAATAGAATAGGTGAAAATTATGTGAACGATGCTTTAATTTGTAACACAGAAAAAGGGCTATTTGCGAATACGAATGAAGACATGATGAAGCGCTTTCAAGGCTCGAAACGTCGAAGAGGTCAATAATAATAGACAATGTATCTTGTTGACTAGTTTTTTATTTTTGCAATATATATATATATATATATAAATATATATATATATATATATATATATATATATATATATATATATATATATATATATAAATATATATATATATATATATATATATATATATATATATATATATATATATATATATATATATATATATATATATATATATTATTTTTTTGGTACTTATGAAAGAAAAATTTGTGCAACACCCTCTCGAAAATCTTAGGTCTGTCCCTGGTTTGATAATTGCATTTCTCTGTTTGCATGTTGCAACAATACAACCTATAGCTTAGGAGGGTTATACAGCTAATTTTCTTGGAATTTTTACTAATCTACAATATCAACTGTCATGGATATTTAAATCGACAACTAATATAAGTGTATTTTGTGAAATAACCATTTTTCAACTTATAATCATGTCGCTAAAAAAAATATGATAATAACGAATATCGGAACATGTTTGACATTATTAAAAATTATGCTTGTTTTTTTTTTTAAAACATAAGTTACTTAAATTTTAAGTTTTGTTTGTAAGGAAACTGTTATATTTTTTATTATAAATAAAATCAAATCACAGTAAATAGAAAACAGTAAATAAAAACAAGAAATTAAATACAAACAAATTGTAGATGAAGCAGAAGACAGGCTATAATTAACGATAAATAAAATAAAATAGTAAAAGTTAAGGCATGAGTCTCGTGTTTAGCACGATTTTTTTAAAACATATTTGTTGTCTGTTTTTCAGGGTATAATCGCCAAAACAGATATACAACCGGATGTGACAAATTTGCATGGAATATTACGTAATTGATGGTGTGTTTCTTGACCGAAGGTTGCTGGAAATCGTTTGGAATTCAGTGACATTTTAGGTTATGAAAAACGAATGAGATTTATGGGTGTATTTATATTGAAAACTTGACTTGTTTTCAAAGATACCACTCCCTCCTTATCAAATTAATAGTCCACGTTTTCTTTTTACGATGTTTCAATTTACTTATTCATTATTAAAAATATATATGAAAGTTTGATTGAGTTTAGATATTACCCTTGCTTTAAACTATTATTTACCGGAGTGACCCTTCAAAAAAGAAATTATTATTACAAACTTTAAAGATGACAGTGAGTAGGGATGGCAAAAAAACCCGAACCCGACGGAGAAATTCGAAACCTGAAATTTTTGGAGCGGGGCGGGGCAAGCTTAGCGGGTTTCGGGGCGGGTTTTGGAGCATTAACGGGGATTTTTAATGGGTTCGAAGCAGTGACTGGGGCCAAGCATCCCCGCCCCGCCCCGCCCCGATATAACATATATACATGTTATAAATTATATACTATTTATGTGTATGTATGCAACTTCAGTAAATAGTATTTCAACTATCAAGTAAGTTATTATATTTAAACATTTGGTTTAGACGTTTAAACAGATAATTTGAGCTATTGTTTTTGAATATTAAATGAACGAAGACTTCCTTTCGTGAGCTATTTCAAAGGAAGGAAAAGGCCAAGTAAACATGAAGTTTTTATTATTTTGTTTCATAGAGAAGATTGTAAAAGCGGAATGATCCTTATTATGTCTAATGTTTAAGTGTTTCTTGTAATTTGTAACTAGATAATTTGAAGTTGTTTTTTCTTTAAACAATCTATGTTGAATTCGTTTTACTTAGAACATGCCAAAAAAGACAACCCCATTAAGGACCCGATAAGATCCCCAATGGGGATCGGGGCAGGTTTGGAGGAGTATCGCGCCCCAATGGGGCACCCCAATAAGATCCCCAATGGGGATTGGGGCGGGTCTGGGGCACGTTTTGGTAATTGGATTCGGGGATGGGGATGGCCGCCCCGCTCCAAACCCGCTCCATTGTCATTCCCAGATGACACCAATTAAATAGTTAAAACAAAAATTGTCTTTTTTTTTTTTTTTTTTTTTTTTTTAATAACAAAAAACATAAAGTAGTAATAATTATGTTTTACTTAAATTGCAGTTTTTGTCGAGGACAAATATTTTAAGACCCAGGGAGTAATATAACTTCTAATAAAACAAGTATGTATATAACTGAACACGATTTGTATATATTTATTGCACAATAACGATTTTGTAATAACCTAATTTGCGTGCGATGTCAATTTTTCGTTGTTGCATTCATGTCTACAGGTCGCGCAAGCTCGTATGAGTTTACAAAATTCATAGTATTTTATTTTCTATATTTGTCGTTGAATACCTCAAATTTGCACGTAAAACATCAAAAAAGAATTTTAAAAAATAGACAATAATACATGATTTTTGAAAAAAAAAAATGACTGATGACAGATGACAGATCTTAAAGATACCGAAAAAAGGATTGATGATCGTGACAAACGTTTTAAGCTCCTTCAAGTTATTGATAAATTCGATAATCGTGCAGCCCTTGATTTTATTCAAATAGCTCATATCAAGTGGGACATTGAAGGTGACGAGAATTCCAAGTTCATTCATGGGTTGATAAATCATAAAAGGAAATCTCAAGCAATTACTGGTATTATGTACGATGGTGTTTGGATTTCGGAATCGATTCTCATTAAGGAAGCTTTCCTTAATTTTTTAAAAGACAAATTCCAAGCTCATAATTATCAATTGGTCTTTTCTCTGGTGGTTCATTCTACAGGTCTTAGTCCTCTTGACCGCGACTCCTTGGAGACTCATGTCTCGTTAGATGAGATTAAGACGGTTGTTTGGGATTGCGGTAGTAACAAAGCTCCCGGTCCAGATTGTTTCTCTTTCACATTTGTAAAGAATTATTTGGATCTTATTAAGACGGATATTTTTGAGTTTGTTAACTCGTTCTTTAATTCAGGTTTGATGCCTCTAGATGCCAATTCTTCGTTTTTTCACGCTTATTCCTAAGATTAGTAATCCTATCTTTATTAAAGATTACCGTCACATCTTGCTCATTGGTGATCATCGCTAAAATTCTTGCTAACCTGCTCTTTAAAGTGATTGACAAAGTGGTTAGCAAAGAGCAATCTCCTTTTATTTCAGGTCATCAAATTCTTGATGGTCCACTTACCATCAGTGAGGTCATTAAGTGGTTTTAAAAAAGGAAGAAAAAGATGTTAATCTTCAAAGCAGATTTCGAGAAAGCTTTTGATTTGGTTAGTTGAAAGAATTTGGAATTCGTTTTTCTTAGCCTTGGTTTTGGTTCTAAATTGCGATCCTGGACTAGGGCTTGTCTACATTCATCTAAAGCATCAATTTTGATCAATGGTAGTCCTACTTTTGAAATTTCTATTAAACGAGGTTTAAGGCAGGGTGATCCCCTCTCGCCCTTTCTGTTTATCCTTGTTATGGAGGGTCTTTATTATGCTCTTTCGAATGTTGTTAGTTCTGGTCACATTCGTGGGATCAAGCTTGATTCTTCTGATATCACGTTATCTCACCTTTTTTATGCTGACGATGTGATTATTACCTCTGAACGGAATTCTGGAGACTTAGACACCATCATTCATGTCCTTCTTGTTTTCTATTTAGCATCGGGTGTCAAAATTAACATTCACAAATCCAACATTTAAGGTATTGGAGTTTCTAATGACAAAGTTGTTGTTATGGCTAGTAGTACTGGTTGTGCTTCGGGTTCCTTCCCCTTCGCCCATCTTGGTCTTTCGATTGGGTCTAATATAAATCTCATATCCAGCTGGCAATCTTTGGTGGATCGTTTCCAGTCGAGGCTTTCACCCTGGAAAGCTAATCTTTTATCTAAATAAGGTAGCCTCACTTTTATCAAAGTGGTTTTAGGTAGTCTTGGTGTATACTACCATTCGATTTTTAAAGCTCCTGAGCTTATATTGAATTCCTTGGAAAGGTATCACACTAGATTTTTTTGGTGGCTCTCAAGACACCAAAAACCTAGCTTGGGTTAAATAGACTAACGTCCTTTCTTCCTTTGATAAAGGAGGCCTGAACATTTGTAGTCTTAAATCTTTCAATCTGGCTCTTCTTCAGAAGTGGCGTTTGAGGATGTTTTCTTTCCCGAATACTTTTCGGTTGAAAGTCATTACGTCATTGCATGGGCAATAGGGTGGTTTAGATAATCAAGGTTGTAAGTTTAATGGTACGTGAGCTATGATAGTTGGTACGTCCAACTTTCTTCATTCGAAGGGTATTATTCCGCTTAGTTTCATTCGTTTCAAGGTGGGATGTGGCACCCGCATCCATTTTGGAAAGGCATATGGATTGGTGATGCTCCTCTTCATATTCGGTATAATAGGATTTATAGATTGGAGCAAGATAAAGATTGTTTAATCATTTATCGTATTGTTAACGGGAAATGGAATTGGAATTGGTCTAGGGCTGATATTGGAGTTCGTAACATGGCTTATTTGAGAGACTTAAATCTGTAAATAAGTCATATTGTTGGGAATAAAATGCACAAAGTAAAGAGTCTGCCAGAAGAGCCTACTAGTTGATAGTTAAGCCTGCCTCTTCAGTTTTGCTGATGTTGAAGATATACTAACAGTACCTTCTGGGTAAGAAGGTACTGCTAGTTAAAGAAGGTCCTGCCAGTTTTCACGACAAGTTGTTATATTTTATTTAGAGATATTTACTTGTATTATTAGTCTTTGTACAAAGTTATATGTTAAGTAGAAGTAGTACAGAAGTCTCAGTAGATATAATGGAGTGTTTTACCTTGAAAGGTGTAATATTAGGATAAGATAAACCTCTAATATATTATATTAAGCAACTTGACTACTTGTAATAAGGGCTCCTTATACTATAAAAGGAACCCTTAAGACACCTTGTTAGGTATCTCTTACACTGATCTTTCCCATGCATAACTTCCATATTTAAACCCTTTCACGTATCAAAGATTCAAGGTTACACTTGTAATCCTGGTGATAGTTTAGATCACCCGAATTATTTCATCAATAATATTGAATCGTTTTGTGTTATTCATGTTGTGTTCATTCTCATTTACTTATTCACCACCTTTGTTCCTTTAGTGTGTTTTAGTAAATTCCGCGTGCTAACTCACATTCATTCATTGTTGGGATCATAGTTTTCACTATTTTATCAAGTCTCGGTCATTTGTAATAATAGGTTGCTTAAGTTACTATTTACTTACATTTATGTTATGTAACATGATTATTAGACTTAAGGCATTTTAGTCCATGGGCTTAGAAGCCCACACGAATTGATAGTGGAAGGAGAGGGAGTGTTGCCCTAGCTCATTCCCTATAAATAGAAGCCTTAGTCTCATGTAATATTTGGTTGGTTATTTGATTTCTTAAGGAAACTCTTGCACTTATATTTCTCTTATTCATATAATCACCCAAATCTCCTTTCTCATCTCATTTTTATTGTTATAATACTTGTGTTTACAAAATGGTGACCTAACAAGTGGTATCATTCGCCATATGAAGGTGTAGCTTTTGTGTTTTCATTGATTTTGTTCCTTAAACTTGTTTTTTTACTCGATTTGTTGTTAAAAGTTTCGTACTTTTTGCTTGTCTTTTGGTTTTTATCACATATTTGCTTACAAACTTGTGCTACAAATCAAAACAAACATAAAGTTCTAAATTTTTCTCAATAATTCGATTTAGGGCTTCTTGTACTTATTTTCGAAATTTTAAAATTTTTGGATAAAGTTCATAAAGTTTACAACTTTCTTCAAGAAATCTTCATATTATAACTAAAAGTACAAGAATCTTTAAATAAAAACACGTTTTAGGTTTGCTTTCCTTGAAAATACTATTCGCCTAGCTTATCGAGAAAGTGCATAGTCCCTTTATCGAGATCTACACTAAGTGCTCCACATCGACTTCGTTTTTTTTGTGAACTCAGTATTTTCTTTCCTGTATAAGAAAGAAAAGTACTTCGACTCTTGGTACATTTTCGAAATTATACAATTTCGATAAGTGGGTTCGTGATTTTTGTGTTTTTTCGAAAATACTATTTTTTCAAAATCACATTGTTTTCAAAAAGTTGTAAAAGTTTCGAAAACTCACTTACATCACTTGTTTTGCGATAACCTACAAGTTTCGAAATCACTGGTGTGCAGAAATTTCGCAATCTCCATTTATCAAAAATTTCGCAATCACTAGTGAAGAAATCTTTCGCAATCACAGTTGAAGACAAAGTTTCGCAATCCGAAGTTGAGCAAAGTTATTCGAAGATTTGGCTAAATCTATACCTTCTACAAGATCCATTATAACACAAGTGTTAAAAAATCTCTCAACCACCTAATTACTACTTCCCTCATCCTCAGCAACAGCAACCTCAGCAGTATCAGCAACAACAATACCATCAGCAACAACCGTATCAACAACCTTCTCAATTACACGTTAAACAACAACAGTTTAATCCACTACATCATTACCTAATGATGCAACAACATCAAATCATTCCTCAACAACAACCACATCAAATGTCACAACATAACAATCAGTTTTCCTCAAAACAACCTCACTGGTTTGATAGAATGTGTGAAGTTATTACAACTCAACAATCCAGACATGAGGCAGGATCACTTGAAACACCTCCAATGCTTACACCTGGGAACTATGTTCAGTGGTCAAGTCGATTCTTACGATTTCTTGAACTTAAGAAACCTCATGGAAAATTCTTGAAACAAGTGATACTTGAAGGACCATTTGAGTGGCCAACAAGATTTGAAATTGGTGATCCAAATGCTGATCCTCCACGTCCTCCTGGTGATAGACCTCTTCCAGAATCTGCACTCACAGAAGAACAGAAATTACATCGTGAAGCTGATGAGTACGCAATGGCTTATATACTTCAAGGAATACCTAATCCAATTTATCGAAGTGTCGATGCTCAGAAAACAGCCAAAGCTATGTGGGAACATGTTCATCTCCTTATGGAAGGCACTCAATCGAACAAAGATGATATGGAATCCAAACTCTACATGGAATACACAGACATCACAATTGAACCAGGAGAGTCACTTGAATCCTACTATCATCGTTTCACAAATGTGGTCAATGATCTGGAACGTCACAAAATCACAGTACCGAGGATAGCAGTGAACTCCAAATTCGTCGGTAGTCTTGGTCCAGATTGGCATAAATATGTGATATTTGTTCGTCAAACAAAAAATCTTCATGATGCTCCATATGGTTTGTTGTATGATTTTCTGAAACACCATGAACCTGAAGTTGAAAAAGATCGAGCTCTACGAGGAGGATACACACCAACACCAACACCAAATTCTTTGGCTCTCGTAGCTCAATCTCCCTATGCTCCACCACCAATGTCAAATCATGCATATGTTCAAGAGCAGAACTACTTCAGTTATCCACAGTCTTCTACCTCAAACCAAATGGTCCCTTATGATTCATCTCCACAGAATGCTTCTACTCAACTTGTTCCATTTAACAACCATGATGCAGTGTATTACTCAAATTCCAATGACGATGACGATGATGACTTTAACACGTTGAATCAGGGACTTGCTCTTATTGCTCGTGCTTTTAGCAAATTCTCCAACAAGACAAACAACCGTCAACGTTCATCTTCTAACACAAGGAATCAAGCTGTTGTCAATGATGGAAGAGTGGAAATTCAGAATCGTAGCTAGGGTTGATCTGGTTCAGGAAGTTCTTCAGGAAACTTTGGGAATGGTCAGAGGTTTAGTAACAATGCGGGGTTCAGGAACAACTCAGGATCTTCTCAGCAAAGGTCTGAACCAGTTGCAACAAGGAACTCCAACTCAGGGAATGCAGTATGGTGCTACAATTGTAATGAACAAGGTCATATAGCGACAACATGTCCCAAACCGAGAACTTGGGGCAGTAAGTTTCACAAGCAGGCATTACTCATGGCTCTTCAAGATGAAAAAGATGGACATTTCCCTGAACATGATAACAACTTCATGGCAAATGTGAACAATGATGATGACATGGAAGATCTGGAAGCTAATGCAGCTGTGATGCTTATGGCCAACATGCAGGAACTTCAGTTTAATGATTCAGGTCCAGTGTATGACACTGACGGCTTGTCTCAGGTACATGACCAAAAAGCATGCTTAATACATGAAATAGCCTCACCCTCTGCTTCTGAATCAGATACGGCGCAAGTTGTTCCATCTAAATCATCTTCATCTTCTCAAACAGATGAACAAATAAGCACAGTTGTCATATTTGATGATGACACAGCTGTTTCATTTGATGATCCTATTGAGAATGATAAACATGATCATTTAGAACAACATGAACCATCATTTGATCCAGACCCTGACCTAATATTGTTATCTAAACAACTGGATGCTCAACAATTGCAAATCATAAAATGCAACGAGAAAAACAAAGTTTTAAAAGAACAAAATGCGTCACTTGCAAGAGATATTGAGTGTTATAAAATTCAGCTTTCAAATCAGGAAGACAAGATTAAACATACAAAAAGTTTTGAAAAAGCTTTTCAAGATTCTTACAACAAAGAACAAGATCTTCAACGCAAAATGCAAGATTTAATTGAGTCAAACGGAAAGTTGATTTCGAAACTCGAAAGTGAAAAGTGTGAATTGAAAATGCAAGTTGAACGTCTTCAAACAGTACTTTCAAAAACAGAAACAGAATTGTCAAGTTGTAAAAAGGATTTTTGTGAACATAAAATACGAAAAAGGAAGTATATAGATGACTTGGTGAGATTGTTGATCTTGAAAAACAACTCAAAGAATTTCGTAACATTGTTTACAAACACGGGAACTCTGTCACAACAATTCAGAAATTTACTTTAAAACCGAGACCCGATAAAGGTTTTGCACTTGGTGATTACAATTCAATGTTTCTTCACATGGCATTCAAAGAAATTCCTAAAATTTACAGTATGGACCATTTGCTTGATAATACGATTGTGCGTGCTGTTGTTTTTGATACTGAGGAAGAAGAAGAACTTGAAGACTAGAGTCGATCAAAAATGAGTAATGTTCAATATTGGACACCATATGACTATTCAAAAGCTCCACCTCTTTCTAAATCTTTTGTGACTCAAAAAGAATTACCTGAGAAATCATGGTATGTCACAGAGTCATATGTTTCATCCTCTAATGCGGCGCCTGTCCAAACTGTAGCACAAGTTAATGGTCCTTTACCATCATCCGGTGAACTTACACCTTTACCGAAAAGTTGTCGTGTCTTAAATTATTTCAAAACTTTTATGGAAGACATCGAAATTTTGGAGGAAACAATTGAACGCAATTCTGAAATAAAAATTGAAACTTTTCAATCCGCTTACGAGCGAGAAAAGAGAGATATTTTTCAAAAACAAATGCTGCCAATTGTCAAACACCTCCGTCTTTGTGCTACACGTTGGGATCAGGAACTTCAAAACGAGATCAAAAATATGATAAACGTTTTCAACTCAACTGAAAATGAGATTTTGGTTCAAAAGCAAAGAAATAGAGTTTTAAAAAATGATGCTGATCAACTCTTGGAACAAGTTCTCAAAGCTGATATTTTGTCTGTTATCATGAATGATCTCTATAAATCTGGTACTTCTATGTTTATGGATGATTTTTGTGTTGATAATAACTTGTTGAATGTGGAAATTGAGACACTCAAACTGGAAAATGATAAGCTGAGAATTAAAAATGATGATGTGACAAAACAATTTTCAAAAGAAACTTGTCAACTCAAACAAAGGCTTGAATGGTGTCAAGCTCAAAGTCTTGAAATGGAATTGAAGCTTCAAAGTCAAAATGTTTCAAACTCTTGTCAGATTTGCAAAAACAACGAGTCCTTAAAAAGTCTGTGTCTCCGATACGAGAAAGAAATTGCGGATTTAAAAATTGAAAACGCCGAATGGCAACAAAACCGCGATGACATCAAATATTGCAATGGTTTCCTTGAGTCTGAAATCCAGGATAAAAATCACATCATCATTGATTTGAAAGAGAAAATTAAGCTAATTCAAAAAGGAAAGATGGTTGACACCACGGTGATAGCACCAAGAATGTATCAATTAAACAAAACTGCTAAAGAAAACGTCATTCAAATCACTAATGTTGATAACTCCACTTCTACAGGATTAGTCTCCACTATTAGCGTTAGCAGACCCAATAGAAAAAGTAAAAAGAAGAATAGGATCTTGCAACGTAAAAGAGGACAACTAGAAGCTCAAGAAGTAGAAGATCAACTTAGGAATTTGAATAATACTCTTGTTGCCTCAGATTTAGATTCTAATCTGGCAAATTGTAATCAAAATCTAAATGTAACGAATGATGAACCTTTGAACGTTTTGAACATTAATGCATCTTGTGTGTTTTGTCGTAAAAGCGTATCGTCTGGTGATCATACAAAATGTTTAGCTAATTCTCTTCTCAATCGTCATAAGAAACATAGGACACGCATTCCTTCTAGGCCCACTACTGCCTCTAAGTCTAATTTAGGAAAGCCGCCTTCTACGGCTTCTAATGAAGTTGAAGTTACCCCCATAGGTGCCGAGAACAAATCTAGGAATGAGCCAACTACTAGTGCATTTAACATTAAGAAAGCAAAAACTAGTTGGAACTGGCAACGTTGGTTACAATACAAACCAGACTTTAAATGGATTCCTAAATTGTTGAATACATGTGTTTCTAACCAACAGGAACCCGCACTGTCTTTGGGTTCCACCCTTACTTCTGTTCCATCCGTGTCTTCTTCTTGTGATGCAGGTGGTACAGATCGTTCTCTGGATTGTTGATAGCGGATGCACCCGACATATGACAGGCAATCTCAAACTGTTACACAACTTTGTCTCAAAGTTCATTGGTACTGTCAGATTCGGGAATGATCATTACGCTCTAATCATGGGATATGGTGACTATGTCAGCGGGAACATTGAAATCAGTCATGTGTATTATGTGGAAGGCCTTGGACACAACCTTTTCTCTGTTGGTCAATTCTGCGATGGGGATCTAGAAGTTGCATTTCGTGAGAAAACTTGCTTTGTTCGTGACTTACAAGGAAACGATCTAATGTCTGGCTCACGTAGTTCTAACCTTTATACAATATCAATGTCAGATATGATTGCTACATCTCCGATATGTCTTCTCTCCAAAGCAGAATCAACTAAATCTTGGTTATGGCACAAACGTCTTTCGCACTTGAATTTCAAAACAATGACTGACCTTGCTCGTTATAAACTTGTTGATGGATTTCCAAGATTCCGTTTTACCAAAGATCACTTATGTTCTGCCTGTGAACAAGGAAAAAGTACTCGGGCTCATTTTCCTTCAAAACTTGAGCACAGTACGAATCATGTTTTACAATTGCTACACATGGATTTGTGTGGACCGATGCGTGTTCAAAGTATCAACGGTAAACGCTACATTCTTGTAATTGTGGATGATTATTCAAGATGGACTTGGGTTTACTTCTTACGAAGTAAAGATCAGGCTCCTTCCATGATCATTACCTTTCTCACAAAAATTCAAGTTCAGTTACGCAACACTGTACGAATGGTCAGAACTGACAACGGAACTGAATTCAAGAATCAGACACTTAGGTCATATTATGAGAAAGTAGGAATTGAACATCAAACATCTATTCCTAGAAGCCCAGAACAGAATGGAGTTGTTGAAAGACGCAACAGGACGTTAGTGGAAGCTGCTAGAACTATGTTGATTAATGCTCAATTACCAGATTACTTATGGGCTGAAGCTATTTCAACCGCATGTTATACCCAAAACCGTTGCATGATAACAAAACGCCATCATAAAACACCTTATCAAATTGTTCACAAAAGAAAACCGAATATCGATTACTTTCATGTATTTGGAGCACTTTGTTATCCGAAAAATGATCGTGATGATTTAGGTAAACTTAAAGCAAAGGCTGACATCGGAGTGTTCGTTGGATACTGTGAAAATTCAAAAGGTTTTCGGATATGGAATCGTCGTACAAGAGAAATTCAAGAAACCATTCACGCTAATTTTGATGAACTCACACAAATGGCTTCTGAGCAACACAGCTTAGGACCCGAATTCAACCATCTTAACTCTCCGGCATCTTCGGCTGAATCATTACCACTCAACCGCAAAGAATTGGAAACCTTGTTTGCTCCACTGTTTGATGATACAATTGAATACCGTTCTTCTGAGGTCTCACCTAATTCCGCTGCTCAACCTGAAAACATTCTAGTACCAGACTCACCTCAACACACTACTACAAGTGTTGAGAGAGACGGTCCTCCAATTGCATCACCATCTACAGCAGAACAAACTGTTTCTAACTCCCGCCATTCAGCTGAAGATCCCACACCACAATCAGTTCCACAACCCGCAGAGCATGATCCTGATGTGTTCTTTAACCCATTTGCACCAGCTCCTACAGTTCCTGATATAGCTAAGTCGTCAACACGCAATTTGGATCCTGCTAACATGCGAGATACTTATCAACTACACCCTTCAACACACAATGGACTCGAGACCATCCACTAGTTCATATTATTGGCCATCCAGATGCACCTGTTATGACAAGACAACGACTTCACACGGATGGAGAAACTTGTATCTATGCACTCACAGTTTGTCACGAAGAACCTAAGAACATTAAAGATGCAATGACTTATGACAACTGGATTGAATCTATGCAAGAGGAATTTCAGCAATTCATAAGACTAGAAGTCTGGGAATTAGTTGAAAGACCTAACGGAGTCTTTGTCATCGGGTTAAAATGGATCTGGAAGAATAAGCTAGATGCTGAAGGAACTGTCATACGTAACAAATCACGTCTGGTAGCGAAAGGATACTCCCAACTAGAAGGACTTGATTTTGCTGAATCCTTTGCTCCAGTGGCTAGACATGCAGCTGTTTGGATCTTTTTGGCCTATGTTGCACACAGGAACATGGTTGTTTACCAAATGGATGTGAAAACCGCATTTCTTAATGGAGAACTCCGTGAAGAAGTGTATGTGAGCCAACCAGACGGCTTCGTTGATCCTGAGAGTCCTAATCACGTTTACTGACTCAAAAAGGCACTCTACGGACTTAAGCAAGCCCCACGGGCGTGGTATGACAAACTGTCCACTTTCTTGCTGGCCAATAAATTTTCTAAAGGATCGGTGGATCCAACACTATTTACAAAAACCTACGGGGAGGACTTACTTGTTGTTCAAATATATGTCGATGACATTATTTTTGCCTCAACAAAAAGAAGTTACTCTAATGATTTTGCAAAATTAATGAAAGATAATTTTGAAATGTCCATGATGGGTGAACTTTCGTTCTTTCTAGGACTACAAGTTCATCAATCACCCCATGGAATTTTTATAAATCAGTCCAAATATGCTCTTGAAATTTTAAAGAAACATGGAATGATGTCTTGTGATACTTATAATACACCAATGGGCTATACCACAAAACTAGATGCTGATTTACATGGGATTCCAGTTGACCCTACCAAATACCGAAGTATGATTGGGTCCCTCATGTATCTCACAGCTAGTAGACCTGATATAGTATTTGTTGTCTACATGTGCTCTCGCTATCAGTCTAAACCAACTGAAAAACACCTCAGTGAGGTCAAAAGAATCCTTCGATACATAAAGGGAACCATTAACTTGGGAATCTGGTATCCGAAGGATTCTGGTTTTGAACTAATTGCTTTTTCAGATGCTGACCATGCAGGATGTTTAGACACACGCAAAAGTACATCTGGTGGATTACAATTTCTCGGAGATAAACTTGTGTCATGGCAATCAAAGAAGCAGGACTGCACATCACTGTCGTCAACAGAATCTGAATATGTAGCCATGTCTGCTTGTTGTGCTCAAGTCATTTGGATGAGATCACAACTTAAGGATTATGGCTACCTATTCAACAAGATTCCAATCTACTGTGATTCCAAGAGTGCCATTGCTATCTCCTGCAACACAGTTCATCACTGCAAATCCAAACACATCGATCTCCGATATCACTTCATCAAAGAGCACGTTGAAAAGGGTACCGTTGAACTGTATTTTGTTGGGACTGAGTACCAATTGGCGGACTTACTTACCAAATCCTTAGCACCATCAAGGTTTGCTAGTCTAGTTCACCAAATTGGTATGCGATGTTTGACTCCAGAGGATCTGAAAAAGTTTTTAAAACACAATTGATCGTCAAACATCAAAACTATCATTGTAAATATTTCTTAAATATAAACCAATCAAAACACAAAAAGATTTTCATACTTTTGATTTCTTAAAAAAAAAAAAAAAAAAAAAAATGCAAGTATATCACTTCTCTTCAACATCTTGTCATTTTTTCTTCTCTTATTTTGTACAAGTGTTGAGGGGGAGATAAGCTCAACTGCTACACAACTTTTCTCAAAATTGATATACTTGCATATTTTCTAAAGATGCGGTACTTCGGTTATTGTGGAAGTCTTACGTTCATTCCCTCGTCTCATCTCGATAAAGGTTTCACTTACAATGGCGGTTAGGAGTATATCTTTATGTTTCACTTAGTTGCCATTTAACTTTTGGACTCACAATTAATTTCAATAGTTTAGGGACCAAAAGTGACTAAAATTCAAAAGTTTCAAAATAACTAAAACAAACAAACCGTTTTTTGTCTAAAACCTCACAATTTCTCAAAACCTTAAACCCTCTTTCGAAATCCACGGCATAGATTCAAACGAAAAATCCGTGCAACCAATATTCAAACTGTAAGTTTCTACGTGATCCTTACTCGATTACAAACAAAGGTTTTCGTTTAATTGCAAAACTAACGGTTAGATTTCATGATTTATCGATTTGAAAACCTAGGGTTTCGTAAATTTCGGGATGACACAATACATGTTTGGGTGGCTAATTTCTGATAGGGTTTTTGTTCTATAACATGTTTCTAACATTCCTATGTCATTTAATCGTTGCCCAATACATGTTTGTGTTATTTTCAAAAACTAGGGTTTAGTTCGATTTGGGTTCTTTTGATTTTGTGGTTGTTTGTGTTATGTTATTGGTGGGATATGTTTCTATGAGTATATGTATCAATATTGTGCATTTGAATTTGATCCACATCGATATGGTCATGATTCTCGATAACTTGGGTATCTCGTTCATACATAGGCATCTCTTGTTCTGTGCTCATAAGTCTTGTTTGTCATGTTTTTTTTTATGCTTCTTATACATGTTAGTAATACAATGGAACCAATCATCTTCATTAGATTCTAGTTTTCATTTTTATCGAGAACATGCTCTTGGTGTTTATCGAAATCACTGCTAACGTATGTATAGAAGTAGACTAATTGTGATATATCATTCTTAATGACAGGTCTGAATCTTTGGATACTAAATTTTCAAAAGAAATGTACGTTTGACTTCATTTCGAAAAATTCTTGTATAAGAATTCTTTTCGAGAACACGATTTTTCGCAATCACCATTCTTGGTGGAATTATTTTCGAAATCACACTTAAACTTGTGTTTGCGAAATTTTGCCTTTCAAAGGTTCTGTATTTTCGAAAAATTTCAGTTTCGAGAATGCTTACTTTGAATTTTATTTCGAAAACGCCTGTTCTAGTATGATTGCGAAAATAATTTTATCGAGAATAGTCGTCGAAAACTAGAAAAACTTTCGCAATCCTAAATGATGAATGATTTCGAAAATTTTACATATAAGCATGTTCTCGATAAATACTTTATCGAGAACACACTTTGTAATTTTTTCGAAATCAGTCTCATTACAAGTTTGCGAAAACAATTTTTTTTAAGTTTTCGAAATTTCACACTTAATGGTTTATATATGTTTACGATAAGTCGTAGTAAGTAAATTTTGCGAAAATATGATGATGGCTTGTTGTAATTTCGCAAACATGTAATTATGTTGTGATTGTGTTGTAATCATCATTTGTTGTCGCATGATGTGTAAATATGCTACTTGGATCATTTTTGTGCTTAAGTGTGTGCTCTAATTTTTCTTAAATTGATCAAGTGAGATAAAATGGTCAATGTTCTTCATGTATGCATCATACGTCACTTCACACATAACATAATGAACCATTCGTGCTTAATTGTCTTAAGTAGATATCTATAACCAAACTCAAAACTGTGCTAAGACGTAACAAATCTGGATGTTTGGTTTATGATTATACTTTTCAGATTAACATGGCTGAACACAAGGAGAATGTCCATGAACAAGCTCTTCCATTACTCACCATGGATGACATCACTCCCGAAAACTACAATGTCACGATTGGCAACAACAATCCACGAGTTGATTTCGACAAATTGAGAATTACAGAGAACTCGTGCATGATTGTCAAAGATATTCTACTTGCACATCCATGCAAACATCTGCTCATCTGTTCTACTTCAGTTCCTCTGTTCTACCTTCATCAGTTCTGGCTTACGGCTAAGGCTAACTTGGATGATGAATCTTTTACTGTTACATTGGATCGCCAAGTCTACACTGTAGATCACGACGTTCTTCGTACAGCCCTTCTCCTGCCTCAAACTGACAACGAATTTGCTCCTATACTACCTGAACTGGATCTTCTTGACTTCTTCATTGAGTTAGGATATGATGTTGATGATGACGTACCGTTAGTCAAGCTTTCCCGATTCAATGCCAAGAATATCCCTCAGCCTTGGAGAACATTCTGTCTGTTGGTTGTAAGATCGATATCAGGAAGAAAAAGTGGTCATGAACATCCTAGGCTTGAACATTTGCAAACATTTTGGGGAATGGTGACTCTGACACCTATGGACTTTGCAGTTCCTATCATGAAAGATATAGTCTACAGTATTCAAACCGAACGTGTGAAGACAATGATCCCGTTCACAAGATTCACCAAACTTCTCATAGAACATTTCTGCAAAGACACACCAGAATTCATCAAAAGGATGGCTGATCCTAATGAGCCGAAGCACCTCTTCGAGGATGACTTCACCACCTCATTCATCAAGACTACCGCTTCCTCTACCAAGATCAAAGGAATGAGGCTTCCCGAATACCTTCTTAATGACATGATCAAGAAAAGTTTGAACTACAAGTACTATGATAATGCTTACAAAGGGTACAGGAAGAAGCTACTATTCAGACTCGTAACAAAGGAGGTGTGAAGTCTGGGAGTACTGCAAGCACCACTGGCTCACCTCAGACTAAGTCTAAGACCGCTCCCAAGACAAAACCCAAGACTTCCACCAAACCTAAACAAACATCCAAACCCAAACCAGCAACCAAGCCGAAGCCGAAGGTAACTCCTGCGTACATCCTTCAGGATGAACCTACACCTCCACCTTCTGACAGCGAATCAGAGTTCGACACAGAATCCGAAGAAGAAGAACCAGACTATGAACTGAGAGTAAGAGCTCCTGATGAAGGATTTCCTGCAACAGAGATCGCCATACAACAAAGTCTAGAAACTTATGAAGAAGAGACAAGGAAAAGAAAAGGGATCACTATTAATGAGCCTAATGAAGATGAAGACGAACCAATCGTTGAACCTTTGGTCGATAAACGTAAACAGAAGAGTATAGTTGTCGACACTCGAGCTGAAGAAAAGCGACTTCGGAAAGAACAAAGGAAAGCAACTCTCGAAAGCCGACTCATGTCTCAACCTTCAACTCCACCACCTATCAATCAGTCGGAACATGAAGGAGCTACAAGCAGCATGATTCCTCCCGTTGTGTCCACAACGTTAGAATCAGCTCCACAACCTGATGACACTGTTAAAGATACAGACAAAACAGGAGATGTCAATATGACAGAGACTGCTAATGTAGAGGAGAATGTTGCCGGACAAGAGAACATAGCTACGGATCAGGAACATGAATACCTCATTACTCCAGAGTTTCTTGCACGAGAAGCAGAGGAACGTCATAGAAAAGAAAATGAAGAGAAGAACGCGTTCGACACCAACATATTTCTTAAGTCATCTTCTCAGCAGACTTCCTCAGCAAAACCTCCACCTCCTCAAGACTCTCCACCAAAGGATCCGACTCCTCCTGCTTCTTCTTCAAACTCTCACAACGAGTCATCGTCCGAATCATCACCTGAGCATTCATCTCCCACACCTTCAGAAACCGCATCAAAACAACATTCAATCAATGAACCGAAACAACCAGTTGATCTTCAGGAGCAAGTCAACAAACTAACCAACATGGTTACCGGTCTTGCCAAACAAGTTGAAGACTTTCAGGAGTCAAAGCAGCTGATCGATAAGTTCTTGAACTCTGATTACACATGATTTATTAAGACGGTCACACAAGATTTTCTCACTAAAAATCTAGTTGAGATAGTCTCTCCTGAAGTAGCAAACCTTCTTGAACCAATCAAGGACAACTTGGATCACAGAATCAGAAGTGTCACTAGAAAAATGTTGTCAACTACACCATTCATACTTCACACTGCAAAAGCTTCTACTGTTGCTCCAACCGTCCCTGAATTATCCTTTAATGAAATGCTTGCCAAACTCTTCGACAATGTTGCCTCCAAAACCACACAGACTGCTGAAGAAAAAGCACTTTATGATGCTATAGTGGCTTACATATCCAAAGAGTCATGCAAAGAAGCAGCTGGAACCCTGAAAAGGTCAAGAAAAGATGACGACCCTGACCCAAACTCAAAAGGCAAGAAACCTAAGTCTGAAACCGGTCCTTCATCTTCTCTACAACCACGAAAGGACTCCACTCCTCCTGGAAATCAACAAGACCCCTCAGCTACTGGTCAAGGTCAAACTGAAGAGGAAGAAACTTGCATGGAACCTACAGATGACTACCAGGGTCAACCTGACGCCGATTATCGTGCTTCACCTATTCCCGATTCTCATGATGGACCATCGTCACCATCCAAGGCTAAAGACAAAGATGCTACATCTAAGTCCAAGAAATCAAAGAAGAAAAGACGTCATTCATGGCTCGACAATGATGATACTCCTCAGAATGATTGGCTGACAGAAATGGTTCAAGCTCAACCTCCTCTCGAAGAAGAAGAACCCCTTCCTGGTAACACTCTACAGTTCACCCAAGTCATAATGAAGGATCTTCAGATCAACAAACTCACAAAGACGGAGCTTAGAAGAATCAATAGGGACGCACAAGAATTTCTTAAGTCCAGATCCGGAAACAAAGTGGAATACGAGTGTCATATGCAGAATATAGCTAGTGCAATGTCTGCCGACTTTGACTGGCTAAATCCTGAAGTGAACATCGACCTCAGTTCCAAAAATCATGAAAAGCCTTACTTCACTGACTGGACCAAACCATTACCCTTGAAAGGATTTCCAGATAAACCCAAGATACCTTACAGCTTCTTCTTCAACAAAGATCTTCGTAACATCCAACTCACCCAAGAAACTTCCAAGACGAAATATGCTTCCTCACTCACAATCTCAGTACCAGCCGCAAGCTACGAAATCCCTGCCATTGAAGAGACTACTCGAGTTTTCAGCAACTCCATCGTAGCTTACGACAGAGATGCTCTACACGGGATTCAACACTGGCCAGAACGTCGTCGTCTCGGTTATACCAGCAGATTAGGAGAGAAATCATTGGAAAACGTGAAGCATAAATCTAAGATCATTGCTATCTTGGAGATTCAAGAGTCGAAACGGTTTAACTACACGTTCATGCGTGAAATTGTGGTTAAGCGACAAGATGAAAAGAAGTACAAATTCTCCGAAGCTGACTTTCCAGACCTTAATCTTAATGACATTGAAGATATGTATCTCGAAAAGGTTCAAGGAAGAATGCGTGGATTCGATAGAGATATTCAGTACAACTTCATGGCATCAGTACTTCTATTCATCCGACGATTGATAGTTCAAGAAAGAGTGGAAGATCTTCAGCTTGGAGTGGAAAGTTACCAACAGAAGATCAATTTGACTAAGCCGCAATTCATATTTGATGGAATCTATCAAACGTCACAGTTTACTCTCAACCAAGAACCTTTTGGTTTCACCTACATCAACAGCAAAAAGCTACAAAGCTTCATGAGGTTCGATGAGATACACAAATTTTGTGATGTTACACTTAAATCCGTTCGTGATGGGCTTGTCAAAAGTTTGAATGACGATCGCCGAAAGATAGCAAAGGGGGAACAACCTAGATGGAAATCCAGCGCAAGAAGACAAGTTCGTAACTTTGTCTTGAAGATTGAAGAAAGGTTATTTCGACGGGAACAAATCAGACGACTAGAAAGTTATATCGGTGTCAGACCATTGTTTCCTATCAGACTCTTCGAAAGACCAGAACCTAAGTTCACTGACTTTGATGCTCCACTTCCTGACGAAGATTAACTTGGTACATTTGGTTATTCTTTTTTAATATCAATTGTTTCATTTGATTGAATTATTTTTATCATGGCTTGTGTACGTATTACAGTGCACAACCCGTACTTGTAAAGAAAGGACCCTGAGGTACGCATCAGTGCCTCAATCCTAAATATAAGGAGCGAAGTCTTCTTACTTTTGAGTAGAATTTATCAAACATTTATGATTTTCATAATTCTGCTCAAAAGGACAAGTATTTCACCTCAATAAGACCTAATCACTTGTTGAGGGGGAGCACTTGTCAAAACTAAATACTTGGCTCAAAATTATATGTTCTTGGTGAATCTCCCCGCAAGACTCAAAAGGCATATTTTAATCTAAAAGATTGTCAAAAACATCATTTTATATACTATTTTTGAGGGGGAGAAAATGAAAAAGTGATTAAAATATACGAAGTCAAAGCTTAAAAGTTGTATCATGTGCGAGCTAGACTCAGTATTGACCCAGGAATTGACGAGACAATAAAAGTTTGTAATATCGAAAGGACTTATCCTCGACGGGTAATAACATCAAGTTAGTTACTAGAGCTAGTTGTCACCTAAAAGCTGACAATATATCTCTTTAACTAACCACGTAAGCGTGTCTCGAAAAGGATATGTCTTAGTAGAAATGTACCGTCTCGAGAAACTTTCTGTAGACTTGACCAGGCCGGGTAATAACTTCAAGCTAGTCTAACTAGTGATGTAAGCGTGTCTCGAATCGGTCTTGTTCACGGAAAGTGGATCAATTCAAAAGTGCTTGCTCCTCCCGCATGTGCAAATTTATTAAATACTTATGAGCACATGTGCAGGGGGAGCCCTTCAAAAGTGTACACAAAACTCTCAAAGTGTTAACCAAAATTATTTATCACAAACACTTTGAGAGATTTTCAATCAAAGGTTTCTTGGCTACTGTCGGAGTTATAAGGTGATTAAGATAGGAATATCCGTCCTATGATCCGCCAGAGCCGGAGGGATCTACCCAAGGACATCTCCCATAGTTAGAATTAGAAGTCCTTAGGTATGATACGAAAAAGGAGAAAAGAATGAAAGGGAAAGAAGGAGTTGAAGAATTAAAAAAAAAAAAAAAAAAAAAAAGTTGAAAAGAAATAGCCCTCCATATGTTCAACCTTAGGGCAGACACCGGGTTCAATACGTATGCTACTGGTTGTTGCATAAGACAACACCGGTATTGAAGATAAAGTCGTCATGGACCCAGTGACGCAATGCACTAAACCTTCTCAACCACTCAAGTTCTCTTAAAAGGACTTGTTTCATTCTCACGGGGAACCAGTGTAATCTATCAACCTATCTCTTAGAGATGGTTGATATTGAAGCAGGAGACCCCTCCCTAGTCTTCGCATAGGAAACCTAAGTGTGCACTTATAGAGTCTAGAGCTATGAGATACATCAAAGATCTCTTAGGAACACTTAGTATTTCTACAACTGGTGTTCTAAATCAATGGACACTAGCTGTAAATTATCGAGTCCTTCGCAGATCTTAGCAATCTGCCGAGAACGTTTATGAGAGGATTACGTAAGTATTTCTCAATGATTGAACGAAAATCCTGCCAGGGTCAACATCAAATAGCCCTGACAGCAGGTCACTTCGGTAACCTCACAAGGGTTACGCTTAGTGTTTGCAGTGGTTCCATTACGGTCTACAGTCATGGAGTGATCCCCAGCGACTCACCCAGTCATTGAGCTACTTAGTAGGTCTCGTAAGCTCCTTCGGGAGTATCTGATATGGGAACGGCCTGGATAAGGATTAGAAGGAGTCTTCACAATATGCTGTTGATGAGCTCTAATTCCTTATCTGTAAGTACCGGTTATTTATTGCTAACTGTTTACTCGCAGGTACCTCACTTCCATGATGGTAGATTCCAACATGCTCATACATACATCTTGAAGTCAAAGAAAGCTCCCCCAAAGATCTTAGCAACACAAAGTTCAAAGAAAGATTCTACACCAATAAGAAGAATCTACAAAGTATTAAGACAAAGATCTCAATGTATGAAAAGGAACTTCTTGTACGTGAAAGTCTAAGTCCAAAGATGTATGAGTATGTTGGAATGGCAGACAACCACCACAGACGCAGGAGTGACGAACGGCAATTACTTCATAACACAATCACTACATCATCACCAAAGAACAAAGACATAGAGCAAAGTACATCCATTATCATTCAACCATTTTGAAGACGTCTAGAGTTTTACATGTCACAAGTCAACGACAAAGATGAAGACGTCAAGCAACCGTGATGACCGACCCTTAGGGGGAGATTGTTGGGATCATAGTTTTCACTATTTTATCAAGTCTCGGTCATTTGTAATAATAGGTTGCTTAAGTTACTATTTACTTACATTTATGTTATGTAACATGATTACTAGACTTAAGGCATTTTAGTCCATGGGCTTAGAAGCCCACACGAATTGATAGTGGAAGGAGAGGGAGTGTTGCCCTAGCTCCTTCCCTATAAATAGAAGCCTTAGTCTCATGTAATATTTGGTTGGTTATTTGATTTCTTAAGGAAACTCTTGCACTTATATTTCTCTTACTCATATAATCACCCAAATCTCCTTTCTCATCTCATTTCTATTGTTATAATACTTGTGTTTACAAAATGGTGACCTAACATTCATAAATATCCTAAACACATTACTGAGATTAACATCCCAAGTGTTTGCACAAAAATAGAGAATCCTTCCACAAGTGGTATCAGAGCAAGGCTGATATTTACGACATAAAAGAACAAAGCAAAAATGGATGTTGAGCACATTCAAACCAATGTGGCTGCAAAACTTCCATTACTCAAATAGAATGAGTTTGAAATGTGGAGACTGAGGGTTGAACAATACTTCCAAGTGCAAGACTATGCACTTTGGGAGATTATTGAAGAAGGAAACTCATTTAAACCAGTAACCACCACCTCCACAGTAAATGATGCACTTGTCACAACTGTGCAAGTAAACCCAATAACCGCTGAAGAAAGAATTCAAAAGAGAAATGATCTTAAAGCCAGGAGTATGCTTCTCATGTCTATTCCAAATGACCAGCTTTTAATCTTTAACAAATACAAGTGTAAAACCCTTTTTCAAGCTATTGTGGCTAGATTTGGTGGTAATTATACCACCAAGAAAACCCAGAAAACACTTTTAAAACAACAGTTTGAAAACTTTCCAGCCACACCAAATGAGTCTTTGGACATCATGTTCAATAGACTACAAAAGCTTTCTAGTCAGTTAGCCATTCATGAAGTGATAATATCTCAAGAAGACTTAAACTCCAAATTCCTTAGAAGTCTACCCTCTGAATGGGCCATGCATGTCATTGGTCTGGAAAAACAAACCAGATATTGATTCCATGAGTCTCAATGATCTTTACAGCAACTTCAAAATAGTAGAGCATGAACTAAAGAAGTCTACTAGTTCAAGTTCAGGAAATATAGCATTTATGTCATCTCATGGTACTTCTAAGAAAGTTGATAAAGAAAAAGATGGTGGAGAAGAAGGTACTGCCAACACAAATTTTGGTACTGCCAGTACTTCCAGCAGTACCAAAACCATTTTAGATGAAACAATTGGTTGTGCTTTCCTAACATCACAACACAATGGTACCACATTGACCTTTGAAGATCTTCAAGAGATCAGTGATGATGATCTTGAAGAAATGGACATAAAATGGCAGCTTTCACTTCTTAGCATGAGGGCTAAGAAATATTTGATGAGGACTGGAAAGAAGATTGTCATCAATGGCAATGAACCTGCTGGGTATGACAAGTCTAAAGTGGAGTGCTACAACTGCCACATGAAGGGTCACTACTCAAGAGAATGTAGAAGACCAAAGAAGCAGGGTGATAAGGGAAGACGTTTTGAGAACAAGAACATGGGAAACAATGAGAACAAGAGCAAGGAAGTGGACATCACTGAAACAAAAGCTATGGTAGCTATTGATGGGCTGGGTTTTGATTGGAGCTTTATGGGTGAAGAAGAGTCATCCTCAAATGAAATGGCTTTAATGGCTCTCTCCAATCCTGATGTACAAATTACTAAATGTTCTGCTACTTGTGAAGTTTTTAAAGAATTAGAAATCTTAAGAAAACTTTATGATGAACTGAAAGTAGAAGAAAGAAAAACCCATCAAGATCTAGTTAATCATAAGTGTGGTATGTCCAAACTTGAAAAACAGATAATTCACTTTAGAGAAAATGAACTCACCTTTTCTGATACAAAAGCTATTCTTAATAGAGACATACTTCTTAAAGATGCGAAATAAATCTGTTAAGAACTGAGTTTGCTAAAGTGAAACAAGCAAGAGATAATATTCAACTAACTGTTACAACATTGGAAAATGCTTCTGCATGTACTAAAAGTATAGTTGAAAATCAAATGAACAAGAAAATCAAATCTGGGATTGGATACAACACATGCCCACCTCCTTACAGAGGAATTCCCTGTCCCCCAGGTTTAGATCTTGCTGAATCAGGTTTACATTAACTCACAAATAAACCACTAGAAAAAGTAAAACCTGTAGAAAATAGTGAACCTTTTGAGAGTACAAGTGATACTTCACTCTCCAAAGAAAAGGTGCTCATTGATAAGAGCTCAGATGTTACAACTATTGAAGGTTGTACATCTGATGAGAATGGAAAAGAGACTGTTTCTATGAAAGGAAGCAAAGTAGGACCAATCAGTCCTAAAGGTGTAGAAAATATAACAAAGACTACAGTTGTTCTAAAAACAGTTGAATGTTGTGCTAAATGTAGTAGCAAACCTAGAGGTAGTCAGAGAAATAGGAACAATCTTAAGTCACACCAACTTGGTGATAATTTTGTTATGTACAATAAAGCATGCTATTACTATGATAGTTTTAATCATACTCATGCTTATTGTAACAATTGGGTTTTTGGGAGTACATCAAGGTCTAAAACAAGTAAAACAAACCCCATAAAAGGTTCTGCGAAATCTAACACACCAAAAGTCAATCATATTGTTAGAACAAATGAGCCTGTTTACCCAAAATTCACTACTAAGGGTGCAAGTAATACTTTCAAACATACACCAAAAGTTGTGAAAAGTCATATTGAAAGGAATTTTGTGGATAAAACACAAGACTGGAGACCAAAACCAAAAGGTCCTGCTAGACCATATGGTCCTACTAGACCAAATGGTAATGCCAAACTTGGTACTGTTAGACCAAAAACCACAAAATGTGTCAAAAATGAAAATGCTGTTAAGTCCTCAGCATGTTGGATTTGGAGACCACTCCAACCAAATGGTGCATCAACAGTCCTAAAAAGGTTTGATTACATTGATGCACGAGGCAAACCCAAGTCAGTCATGGCTTAAGTACCCCAAGGAAACTAATATGTGTATACATGTGCAGGAACATTCAAATGATATTGCAGATCAAGGATATGTAGATAGTGGATGTTCAAGGCACATGACAGGCAACATGTCTTACCTCACAGACTTCAAATCATTTGATGGAGGATTGTTACCTTTGGGGGAGGAATCAAAGGAAAGATTACTGGTAAAGGTACAATTAAAACAAGTAAATTAGATTTTGAAAATGTGTACTGTAGGATCGAAATATTATGTTGATTCATGTGGTTTCGGGAGGTCTAGTATGGTGAAAGAACATCTTCTTCATTGTTGAGTTAGAGAGAGAAAGTATAGAGAGAGTGGGAAGTTCTAGTGAGAGAAACACCTAATGAGGTGTGTGTTTTATTAGAAACAACCAACCCTTCCCTTGTGTGGGAAGGGGTATATATACAATTACAGTATACGCCCTCCTGCGGGCTATGGATCAGGTGTATAGTGGGTAAAGACCCGTCCGTTCTCCACGGTGTTACTAAAACTACTACTAACTAACTAATATCTAAACTAACTACGAGCTAACTTAATGCTTTTACAATAATCAGGTGACCGAGACTTATACAGGAATATTTGTATTCCTAACAATCTCCCCCTAAGCGAGGTCACCTTTGAAATTAAGCTCTTTGGTCTTTAAGCATTCTTTCGTCTCTGTAGCTCGTAGGATCTGATTCTTCACTTTTCTACACACTTTGTACTTCAAGCAAGCGAACTTGTGATTTGAATTCCTTTGTGATGTGTGATCTTTGAGCTTCTTTGAGATCATCAGCCAAAGTAAATCTCCAAGCTCATCCAAAGTTGTATTGCCTTCATGTGATGTAGTGACTTAAGGACCATCATGCTCACACCCTTCTGGATCAGGAGACTTTACTTTAGAGTTGTGGTCAGGAGACTTTTTCATCAGAGTTGCGGAAATGTTGTTGGTAGTCTCTCAACATTTGTTGTAGCAAGTCTCTCATCTTCATTGATAGTGTGGTGGATGTGTGAGCATGAGGTATGGATTGACCCGATTCAGCTGGAAATAGGAGCCATCAATGCCATCTTTATATGTGTTCCTGAAATAAAACAGTTAGCAATAAAGATAGAGAACGAATATGGCTTTGTCATTCGTTCTGCGAGGATAGACTACCCTCCGGTTTTGTGAAAACCGACCTGTGATCAGGTAGAGTCTCTTTTTAAGAAGACTCTCCTTGACAGGAATTTCCAGCTTGTAGTAATGAATTTTCCAAAGAATCCACTTTGGAATCTTCATACTAAGCATGTTATCATACCGGAACGTCTCAAAGCAGACAACACGATAGAGTGAATCGGTGAATAGATATTCACAGATTGATGAGAAATTGATTTATAGAAATCACTCGCGTGTCATATGATAAACAATTTTTGAGACACAACGAGAGTTTTAAGCATTGAATCAAATTTCCATCAAAAATACTTTTGTTTGAAAGGTTTTACACAATCAATCTGGTCGAAAAGTAAGTTTGTGAGCACATTGAAAGGTTTTAGCAAAAGTATTCGTCAATCCATATCCTGGAACAAGTTTGATTCAATGTTGAATCGCACCATTGTTGCTTTCCAGTTGTCACTTGATCATTGATCCAAGATGGATCTCACGTGTCACCTACCAAGAGCTTGAGTGATGTTCGCTCTAGAAGGATTTCCATCTTCATTGTGAATATTTACATATCACTCAGATGTTCTGGCAATACCACAAGGATAATGCGTAGGACTCTAAATATTTTTTCTTATTTTCCACATTGTGTGAAGCAATAAGCATATTTGGAATGTGTCCTATTGAGATTTATGGATGATCTCATGGCTCTAGACTCAATAGTGCGTTTTGATCCGCTCCTGGAGACTGGGGAGGCGTCTCCTGTTTTTGGTATCAACATAGCTCGCAATGAGCGGTCGATACATTGCACAGGGTTCCCCGTGAGAATGAAACAAGCTCTTTTAAGAGAACTTGAGTGGTTGGGAAGTTTAGTGCAGTGCGTCACTGGGTCCATGACGTCTTGTCTTCAATACCGGTGTTACCTTAGTAACTGCCAGTAGATTATGAATTGAACCCGGTTTCTGCCCTAAGGTTGAATATTTGGAGGGCTATTTCTTTTCACCCTTTCTCATTTCAATTCTTTTTCATTCTTCAACCCCTTCAATGCTTACCGAGACTTCACCACTAGAACCTTGTTGGGTTTGTTCCAGTCCTAGCTCTATCTCAATCCGCACTCTTCCCTTTCTCACTTTACTCCTTTTTTCAATCATTCCTAAGGACTTCTAATCTATCTATGGATTGTCCCTGGGAAGATCCTTCCGGTTCTGGTGGATCATGGGAACTCATACCTAACCTTAACCAACCTTATAACTCCATGCATAAAGATAAATGGTCGGTCATTGGTATAACTTCCACAAACGCCTTTTGCTCCCCCTCAATATGTGCATCGATATTCGAAAGTGTTTAGCACATATGCGGGAGCCTTTTATTGAGTCTTAAAGATCACATTTGATTATCAGATTTCATATTTAAATCACATTCTCTCCCCCGATCAAAAATTTCAAATCTTTCGAGATTTTTTATCTCAATTGATTTAAATAAGTTAGAAAGCTTTTGGGAGAGAAATGCGGTCAATTTTAATATTTTCTGATAAAAAGGAACCTTTTCTGCTCCCCTTCAATCTGTGAGGGAGGTCGTTATGTGTCAGATTTGAAGAGTTTGAAAAAAGTTTGAAGTTTTAACGAAAAACTCTTTGAAAATTTACTCATTCTGACACATAACTATCACAAATCGTATTGTAGCTTTTGTTTTGTACAAAGTGTGGGGAGTTTTGTTGATACATAAAATTTTGAGAAATCACTCTCCCCCTCAATCAATGACGGATGTTAAAGCATAAATATTTTCATAAACTATTAACGTCATTGATTGAGTGAAAATTTTATCAAACTTTGGAGTTCAATTTGATTTTCATTCAAAATTTCATGGTACCACCAAGTTTTGCACAAACACTTTCCGGAAAAATCATAGAAGGGAAAGTATTTGGCGATAAAAAGAAGATTTCTCTTCTTTATCAAGAAATAATGCACTGAAGCGTACATTAGATCGAGGGTGCATGAATATAAAGTAATTCACGCTCGGATGAACGGCACCCTTTACTAGGAACAACCGTCTTTTTGGCGACGTGTTTTCCTCATTTTTGAAAACCGGGTTGCTATCTGAAGTAATAGCAAGCCATAATTTTGAATTCCGGGTTGTAGCCTGAAATGACTACAAGCCATAAGTTTAAGCGCGGGTTACAGCCTGAAATGACTGCAAGCCATTTGACAGAAAAATTTTGGGGAGCGACATGTTTTAGAAAGCATTATTAAAACATAAAATAACTCTTGCTCAAGCATATGTATGACTCCGTGTCATTGTTAAATGACATTTCTAAAGTCGTACATAATATTGATTACACAAGAGACATGTCGCGAGAAGAATCTTTTTGGAATTTTTGAGGTTTTTCAAATTTTTATGGTTTTTATAGGTTTTATATTTCTCTATTAACGTATGTTTTAAATATGTACAAGGATACGAACCAAAATCATTACTCCTCAGCTTCCAGACTTTTCTCCGCTTCCATCATTTGACATGCTGAAGAGTAACGTGAGCACATTTAACCAGGTATTAATTCAGGCATTTCACTCTCCCCTAATTAGTGCTCTCCCCCAATCCTGACAACCTTTCTGATGAACACCCACAATAGAAGGAAGACTTTGGACGAACACCCATAATATGAAGAGGTCTTTTGATAACCAAATACATGCCGTCTTTAGTCTTCTAATCACATAGCGGAGAATGTAGAGAAGACTGTAGACACGACCTACTTTAAGATTGTCCAATATGGAGGAACAAAATACCAACCATCTTCATCTCACCAAATGCCTTCTAGTAACCTTACATATAACCCATCAGCCCGCAGCGCACACATGAGACGATAACACCCAACCGAGAATAAAGAATAAATTGACGACTCGACCTTCTTCAGTCTTTAGTATAACACCAAAGTAACAAGTTGAACCACTGATCATCTATAGAATGTATCCATCCTTGGATATTAAGCCCTGATCACGTAAACCTGTTGTGCGTCCTTGATGTACACATTCTCTCTCCCCTGATGGTTACAATCATACCATGACGTAACAGTGAAACGTTAATACCAAGGTGACAAGTTGAACCACCGATCATCTCTGCGGCTTTTCAACACCGGAATACACGATTAAGCCCGATCACGTGAACCTTTTGTGCGTCCTTGGTGTTCACATTTCTCTCCCCCATGATGGTTACGATTAATCGGAATCATCTTCATTATGTGTACATGTAGCCTGATGACGTATACATGAAGCATTGACTAGAAACCCTTTGTTACTGATTGAATCAGCCCGTGAGACGATGTCGATTAGCATTCCATGACCATGTTCTTCAACACCTTGATAGAGAGGAAGAAGTAGTGTTGGAGAACCATGGTTTGCACGACTCCTGAACTGACGTATTCAGGAGTCGTATGACCATTTCTCAATCATCATCCAACATGTAGAATTATATTCACCCTTCCCCCCCCCCCCCCTCAAAAATTGCATATGCCAGCCAACTGCAATTTTTGATGATTGAACTAGTGAATATGAATACCATCAACGGTAGGAAGCTCCACTTGATGGTTCTTAAGGACTGACATGTTGTTTATTCACCCTTTCCCCCCCTTTAAAATTGCATATGCCTGTCGAATGCAAGTTTTGGTTGAATAAGTGAATAATAGAATACTCCAATATGCGCCGATTCACTTGAAAACAGAATAAGCACGGAAAGAGCATGAACTTGTTGATGAGAATGGCCATAAATAAGAAGATTCCTCTTCTTTTGAAGATAAAGTGCACTCAAGCATACACTTTTCTTTTCTTAGATGAACGGGGCCTGAAGTGTTGTCAGCAGACGCCATAATGTTGAAGTACGAGGCCTGCACTAAAGTGTACAGACGTCATCTCTCTCTTATCTTCTTCTCTCTGCTAACTCATTACCAACCCCATTATCATTCAGTTGGCTTTTTGTCGTGACTACTGATGGAGAAAAACCCAATATGATGAACTTGAGACTGAAGTAAAGTAACCCGAACTTGTGACTTAAGCTTGCACTAACGTGTGACAAAGAGCGGTGTAGAGAGTTCGTGCAACATCGAACCCTAAGTACTTTATACTCTTCAACCAACCAACCATTAAGTATAAGACGTACATCACCTCTTGAATATCCACAACTAGGTGTGACACTGAGCACTACAACGTAACTCCTTAAAATGATAGTCATTTTGTGGTAATAGAAGGAAGAATCCCAAAAAATAACTAGATATCCAAGTCTTCGTCATTGTAAAGCTTAAAAGCTCGAACAAGGATCTCGAAGAATCTTCATCCAACCACCCCGACATCTTCAGATACTAAGTACACGCACCTGTGAAATTTCACTTCAATCCTCAAATAAATAATAATGAATTGACGCCGTAGTCACATCTTGTGGTTTGACTGCCCAAATCTAGCCTCTTTGATGTTATGAATGAACTTTGATAATGGTTTTATCCCGATCTTGTCAAACACATATAACCCCATAAAAATTTGTAGTAACCAAAATGCCATGAAGAATGTCAAACTCATCCAATACATGAAGTAAACCCATTATCCTTCTTTTGACGTTGCCGCCATAGCACCAGAATCACTTAAGATCCGGAAATGCATTTTACTTTGTTCTGGACAGTTCTATCTTCATTGGTAGAAATTGTGTCTCTAGAAGTGCCCATCAGAAACGGTCCTTCATTAACTGATTTCAGACCATTTTCCCCATTCTCCTTCCCTTGACAGTAAAGTCAAAATCGTTGTGACCACGATTCGTAATCAATCTTATCGAGCATAGGAGGTCGGGGATCGGACCCAGCAGGTTGAATGTCATCAGTTGAAGCCGTAGTTGTCATGATGTAGTCTTAAACGGGATTTTACAATTCTAGTGACTTAAACCGAGAAATCGATTCTTTCCTGGGATTTTACTAAAGTCAACAGAAGAAACCGACAGACGTAATATGCGGAATAAACTTAGAATGAGAACTTAGATAAGTCACAATTAGCACTAAGTGTCAAATCACGACAAGCCAAGTTACAATAGATCCGATTGCAATAAGTCAAGTCGTGAAGATTAACTCACAACGTCAAATTACAATCAGACTAATCGAAACGACTTAAGTCACAACAATTCACCAAGCGCAAGTAGTTAACAGATCACTAGAATCTCACAACTGAGTTAATCGCTGGACACCACTACATCATTGAATTTTTAGATAAGTCACAGTTTGTACTAAATGTCAAGTCGCGACAAGTCAAGTAACAATATATCCGATCGTGATAAGTCAAGTCGTAAGAGTTAACTCGCAACGTCCAATCACAATCAGATTAATCGAAACGACTTAAGTTGCAACAATTCACCAAGCACAGGTAGTTAACAAATCACAAGAAAACCTCACTGCATAGTCACCACAATACAAGAGCTAACCGCTGGAAATATAGGTGACCGCTAAGTTGAAAAGTTCACATTTCTCCCCCAATGATGGTTTCAAGCTTTCGGAAGCATCATTTGACGTGTACGACCATATACCCAAGAAGCTCTTGTGAAGTATCATTGACATTCTGTAGCATCAAATATCCCATGAGGATTGCTGATTACATCTCCACCTTTGAACTCTTTGGCAAACAACCCAATCTCGTATTGTGTCGGCTATTGTTGTGACCACTTGGTGAATTAAACCCGATATACCCATCTTGAAAATGAAGTAGAGTTCCCCAAATTTGTTACTTAAGCTTGCACTATTGTTGGAAGAACGGTGTAGAGAATTTGTGCACCATGCAAATCTCTAAGTACTCAATACTATCCTGACAAAGTATGAGACTTTTATCACCTCTTGCGATTATCCACAACGTCTTCAGCGTGTGACACTGAGTACTATAATGTAACTCCTTTAAGTGATAGTTAACCAGGTCTTCAACCATCCACCCCGACTGCTGGTAACTAGATAAACCAAGTCTTCAACTCAAATCTAAAGCACGAGCAAGTTATCATTGAGAGTCATGCATCCAACCAACCCCGACTTCAAGATAAAATAAGTATGCACCTTCGTAAAACCTACTTCAACCTCAAATAAGGGATACCAAAATAAACTTCGTGGTCAACTCAAGCATTTAAACACCCAAACCCTAGCCTTGAAACAATGAGAAACTGTTGGATTGGTAAATGGGTAGATGATTGTTTGATGAACGTGATGGTTGAATGATCAAATTCTTGTTGTAGTTCAACTTATATAAAGATACGAGCTAACCGCAAACTTGAACTAACCGCAAACTTGAGCTAATCACAAACTTGAGCTAACCACAAACTTGAGCTAACCTCAAACTTGAGCTAACCACAAACTTGAACTAACCAGAAGCTTGAGCTAACCACAAACTTGAGCTAACCACAAACTTGAGCTAACCGCAAAGTTGAACTAACCACAAACTTAAGATAAGATAACTTCAAACTTGAGCTAACCGCAAACTTGAGCTAATCACAAACCTGAGCTAATCACAAACTTGAGCTAACCGCAAATTTGAACTAACCACAAACTTGAGCTAACCACAAACTTGAGCTAACCGCAAATTTGAACTAACCACAAACTTGAGCTAACCACAGCTAGGAGGTAACCGCAATCTGAAGGTAAACACAAACTGGAGTTAATCGCAATCTGAAGGTAAACTCAAACTGGAGGTAATCTCAATCTGAAGGTAAACTCAAACTGGAGGTAATCTCAATCTGAAGGTAAACTCAAACTGGAGGTAATCTCAATCTGAAGATAAACTCAAACTGGAGGTAATCTCAATCTGAAGGTAAACTCAAACTGGAGGTAATCTCAATCTTGAGCTAACCTCAAAACACAAAAATACAAGAAAGTCACTATCTTACTAGTTTGTCTTTACACAAAAATACAAGAAAGTCACTATCTTGCCAGATTGTCTTTTTCCCATTATTGAGTTAATCTCAACCAAGAAACAAGCTAATCTCAACCAAGAAACAAGCTAATCTCAACCAAGAAACTTGCACTAAATCACATCAAACATCAAACAAATCAACTAATTCAACCTACCCAAGTGAAAAATTAAGTACTACTAACACCTCAAAACACAACAATACCACCAAATCATCAAAAACACCACAACCAAAAATCAATTCGAGGTGTTTTCATAAAACACATTTCGACCCAAAAAAATTAAACCACTAAACCAAGCCACAAATTTGAGCACCAACAATCCTAGGATGAAACCTTGGCTCTTGATACCAATTGTAGGATCGAAATATTATGTTGATTCATGTGGTTTCGGGAGGTCTAGTATGGTGGAAGAACATCTTCTTCATTGTTGAGTTAGAGAGATAAAGTATAGAGAGAGTGGGAAGTTCTAATGAGAGAAACACCTAATGAGGTGTGTGTTTTATTAGAAACAACCAACCCTTCCCTTGTGTGGGAAGGGGTATATATACAATTACAGTATACGCCCTCCTGCGGGCTGTGGATCAGGTGTACAGTGGGTAAAGACCCATCCGTCCTCCACGGTGTTACTAAAACTACTACTAACTAATATCTAAACTAACTACGAGCTAACTTAATGCTTTTACAATAATCAGGTGACCGAGACTTTTACAGGAATATTTGTATTCCTAACATGTACTTTGTGAAAGAACTACAGTTTAATCTCTTAAGTGTCTCACAAATGTGTGACACAAAGAACAAAGTTCTTTTTACTGACACTGAATGCATTGTACTTTCTCCTGATTTTAAAATTCCTGATGAAAGTCAAATTCTTCTTAAAATCCCTAGAAAGAACAATATGTACATTGTTGATTTAAAGAACATTGTTCCTAAAGAGAGTTTAACCTATCTAGTAGCAAAAGCCTCATTGGATGAATCTATGCTTTGGCATAGAAGACTTGGTCATGTAAACTTTAAAACAATCAATACAATTGCAAAATATGATTTGGTTAAAGGTTTACCCAAAAAGATTTTTCAAAATGACCAAACCTGTGTTGATTGTCTAAAAGGCAAACAACATAGAGCTTCTTGTAAGCCCAAGACCCATAACTCAATTTCTCAAGCTTTATACATGTTTCATATGGACCTCTTTGGTCCTACTTCTGTGAATAGCTTGAATAGTAAAAGATATTGTCTTGTAGTTACTGATGATTACAGCAGATTCTCTTGGGTTTTCTTTTTAAAAACTAAGGATGAAACAAGTGAGATCCTTAAGTCCTACATTACAGGGATAGAAAACCAAATAGATAAGAAAGTAAAAGTAATCAGATGTGACAATGGGACAGAATTCAAGAATAGAGTTATGGATGAATTTTGCAAAGAAAAAGGAATAAAAAGAGAATATAGTGTAGCTAGAACCCCACAGCAAAATGGAGTAGCAGAAAGGAAAAATAGAACACTTATAGAGGCTGCTAGAACAATGCTAGTAGATTCTAAGTTACCTGTTTCATTTTGGGTTGAAGCAGTAGGTACTGCTTGTTATGTACAGAATAGGGTTCTTGTGATTAAACCTCATAGAAAGACTCCTTATGAACTTTTGTTTGGTAGAACACCATCTCTAAGTTTTATGAGAACTTTTGGATGTCATGTCACTATTCTTAATACTAAAGATCATCTAGGAAAGTTTGAAGGAAAAGCTGATGAAGGCTACATGATAGGGTATTCTTTGCAAAGTAAGGCATATAGGGTGTATAATAAATGCACTAGGCTAGTGGAAGAAAACCTGCACATAGAGTTCCAAGAGAAACTACCAAATGTTGCAGGCACTGGACAAGATTGGTGTTTTGACATTGATAAGCTTTCAGAATCTATGAATTATGTGCCTGTCACAGGTACAAATACTAATGATAATGCAGGTTTTGAAGACAATGATGAAACAACTGAGGATCAAGATTACATCTTGATGCCAATTTGGACAGGATTGGATTCATCTTCAAGTCATGGAGAGCCTTCAAATACTACAAATGAAGGTGTTGAAGATGATCATGGAACTCAAGATCAAAGGAATCAACAAAATTTTGAAAATGAAAATGGTACTGCCAATTCACAAGATGGTACTGCCAGTTCACAAATTGGTCCTGCTGAACCATTAAATGTTCTATCAGATGATTCCTTACCAGAAGATGTAGGGATTGGAAACCTTCCAATTTCCTATGATGTTCCTACAACACACAACACAAGAATTCTCAAAGATCACTCCATTAATAATGTGATTGGCAGCATTGATTCTGGTGTTAAAACAAGAACTCAAGTCTTATCTTCAGACAAAGATGGGTTTGTCCTAGCTGTGTATGAAGAAAAGAACCATGAAGTTGCCCACATATGCCTGTTTTCATGCTTTCTCTCTCAAGTAGAACCCAAAAACATTACCAAAGCCTTAGATGATTCAAGCTGGGTTGAAGCAATGCAAGAAGAGCTACTTCAATTCAAACTGCAGAAGGTTTGGGTACTGGTTGATTTGCCCAAAGGTTACAGGGCAATTGGAACCAAATGGGTTTTCAGAAATAAGAAAGATGAAAGGGGAATAGTGATAAAAAAACAAAGCCAGATTGGTGGCCCAAGGGTATACTCAAGAAAAAGGAGTGGATTATGAAGAAGTTTTTGCTCCAGTTGCAAGAATTGAAGCTATTAGGCTATTCTTGGCCTATGCTTCTTTCATAGGCTTCACTGTCTACCAAATGGATGTCAAAAGTGCCTTTTTATATGGTACTATTGAAGAAGAGGTGTATGTTTCTCAACCTCCAGGCTTCATTGATGCAGAATATCCAGACAAGGTGTACAAGGTTACCAAAGCTCTTTATGGTCTACACCAAGCTCCCAGAGCATGGTATGAAACATTGGCTTTCTATTTATTGGAAAATGGATTTCAAAGAGGCAAGATTGATCCAACTTTGTTCATCAAAAGAACCAAGAAAGACATCTTGCTGGTGCAGATTTATGTTGATGACATTATCTTTGGATCCACAAATTAGGAATTGTGTGTAGAGTTTGAAAAACTTATGCGTAGTAAGTTTGAAATGAGTTCCATGGGGGAACTTACTTTCTTTCTGGGTCTCCAAGTGAAACAATCAAATGAAGGCATATTTATCAGCCAAGATAAGTATGTAGCTGAGATCCTAAGGAAATTTGGGTTTGCAGATTCAAAGGTTGCAAGTACACCAATGGATCCAGAAAAGGGGTTACACAAAGATGCTGAGGGTGAAGATGTTGATGTGCACAACTACAGATCAATGATTGGGACCCTAATGTACCTTACATCATCAAGACCAGATATCATGTTCTCAGTATGTGTATGTGCAAGGTTTCAAGTCAATCCAAAAGTTTCTCATCTCACATCAGTCAAAAGGATCTTCAGATACCTCAAGGGCCAGCCTAAGTTGGGTCTATGGTATCCAAGGGAATCATCTTTTGATTTGGTAGCTTACTCAGATAGTGACTATGCTGGTGCAACCCTAGACAGAAAATCCACAACTAGTGGATGTCAATTTCTTGGCTGTAGACTCATATCATGGCAATGCAAGAAGCAAACAATGGTGGCCAACTCTACAACTGAAGCAGAATATGTTGCAAGTGCAAGATGTTGTGGACAAGTTCTTTGGATCCAGAATCAATTGCTTGACTATGGGTACAATTTTCTTAACACCATTATTTACATTGACAACAGCAGTACTATTTGTATCATTAAAAATCCAGTTCAACATTCAAAAACAAAACACATTGAAATCAAACACCATTTCATAAGAGATTGCAATGAGAAAAGGTTAATACAAGTTGTCAAAATTGATTCTGAAAATAATTTTGCAGACCTGCTCACCAAAGCTTTTGATTTAGGTAGGTTTACCAGGTATTGGTATGATAAATCTTTGAAAAACATGTGTTTTGTATATAAATAAACAAGTTCTGGCCTCTAATCATGGTACTGCTAGTTAGTCATAAGGTATTGTCAAATTTGTACTGTTAGTTCAAATTTTGCTCTGTTTTTGCTCATCTTGATGTTCAAATGTTAACAATACTATAAAACAAGTGCTTTGCACTCTGTTCTTTTGCTTTATAACTAACCATTTCAGGTTACTCAAGATTGCTAACAAAATCAGGATGTGGAAATGGTAATCAGTTCACCAAGTTTTTCAAAACTTTAAGAGCTGACTAGTCCAAAGCAAACGGCTCTTGGTAAAGACTTATCAAATCTGTTGATAGCTGATAGTTTGCTAAAAACTATAAGGTAATCAGTTCACCCAGTTTCAAAAACTTAACGAACTGACTAGTCCAAAGCAAACGGCTCTTGGTAAAGGCTTATCAAATCCGTTGATAGCTGATAGTTTGCTAAAAACTATAAGGTAATCAGTTCACCCAGTTTCAAAAACTTAACGAACTGACTAGTCCAAAGCAAACGGATCTTGGTAAAGACTTATCAAATCCGTTGATAGCTAATAGTTTGCTAAAAACTATAAGGGATATTTTCTAAAATTTCAAAGGGACTGCCAAGTTTTATTTCAAAAAAAAAAAAAAAAAAAAAAAAAAGGTACTGGTAGTTCAAATTTTAGTACTGGTAGAGTAAAATGGTACTGCTACATAGCCGTTGAGTCTGTCAGGTTAAAATATAGCCGTTGTTTTTTAAAGGGTATTTTTGTGAATTATTCATGTTTTTCTCGAATTAAGGATATAGTTATTATAATAAAAGATCTTTTTGACCGCCTCTTCAATTACTTATCCATATCTTTTATAGTCGGTCAAAAGTCATTTTTCTCATAATCAATCCTTATCATAATTCACATTCACCTTTCATCTTCTACCAGTACAACAATAAAATCCCACCATCAAAATCAAAATTTTCATCAAACCTTTCACCATGGCTCGTCTAAGTTTTGTCAAACGTCACAACCAATTGGCATTTTTGGAAAAGTCTGATGACAATGAAACTTTTCATCAAGCAGTGGATTTTCTAAACAATTCTTATGTCAGGTTTGCTTTACTCGTGAATCCCACTATTTTTGAATCTCAAATTTCACAATTTTGGCAAACTGCTGAAGTTAACACTCTTAGGGATGGGATTCAAGAGTTTATGGTCAAAGTGGATGGTAGAACCTTGACTTTTACCGAATCATCCATTAGAAGACATCTTCGTTTGGATGATTCAGATGGCATTAGTCAATTACCTGATACTAAAATTTTTGAAAATTTGACAAAAATGGGGTATAATGTAACTTCTACAAAGCTTACATTTCTTAAAAAACATTTTACCCCTCAATGGAGATTTTTGATTCATACCATCCTTCATTGTTTAAGCCAAAAGAAAACCTCATGGGAGCAATTTAGTGGTAACATGGCTGCAGCTCTCATTTGCCTGGCAACAAACAAGAAATTCAACTTTTCAAAATATATTTTTGAAGGATTGGTTAAAAATGTGGACAGTGAAACAAAGTTTTTGATGTACCCAAGGTTCATTCAGTGCCTCATCAACAAATCCAAACATTTGCTACTTCCCCCAAACAAACCTTTTAAAACTCCCAAACTTACACACAAGGTGTTTTCAAACATAAAAATTGGTTTTCAAGGAGAAGAAGTACCACTTTTTGAGGAAATGTTACCACAACATTCTGAAGAACCTGATCATTCATCACCACATCCATCACCAGTACCATCACTCACACCAACAGTACCATCAGTCACACCACCATCACCAGTACCATTACCATCTCATCAACAAACACAAACACCATCTGCAACATCACCATCATTATCACATCAAAACTCACCACCACAATCTCCACCACAACAAAGTGTAGATGCTCAGACTATCAGGGAATTAAAGGAGCAAGTGCAGCACTTGCAAACTACTCTTGAAAGTCAAAACAAACATTTTACAGAGATCAACACCAAGTTAGTTAAGAGGGTTGAGAAATTAGAGTTGAAGGTGAAATTGTTTAAGGGTAAAGGAACATCTCAGTTGGTTGTTTCTAGTTCCTCAAGTTCAGATGCAGAGGGTTTGGGTCTCTCTTCCAAAAAGGGGAGGATGGGTAGTTCTAAAAATGAAGAAGAAATTCAATTTCAGTTTCATGAAGGAGCTCCAGTGATTGATGAAGAGCCTGCTATTCAAAAAACAGAGCCTGCTATTCAAAAAACAGAGCCTGCTAGCTTGAAAGATACTGCTGCAACAGATACTGCTGAAGCAGAGCAAGATACTGCTGAAGCAGAGCAAGAGCCTGCTAGGATTCAGAGGCTATTAGCTATGAATTTAAAACGATCTGATCAAGTGTCTTACAAAAGAAAGAGAGGATCACAGCCTCAGGGGAGGTTTCTTGTTTCTAACGAACAATCTGCTGCTCCAAGTCTAGTATCTTCACCAAAAGACAAAGGCAAGAAAATTGTGGTTGAAGATGAACCAAAGCCTAAAAAGTTGAAGAAGAAAGAGAAAGCACAATTAGCTATAGATGAAGAGTTGTCCAAACAGCTTCATGAAGAAGAAGTTATAGGGGCTGAAGAAGAATCAAGAATGCTGCAAGAAAAGTTTGATACTCAGTTGCAATACATCATTTCCATTGATCCAATTGTAAGAGGTGAAGCTTACACTCTGGTGTGTGATGAGTCTCTTAGCTCAGATGAAATGACAATTAAGCTCAATGATTTCATCACCAAGAAATACAATCAAGAGGCATTGGATGATGTCTATCAGCAGATTCAGAAGAATCAGAAGAAAGGATTTAAAATGCCACATTCTGAAGCAGATCAGAAGAAGTTCTTCAAGATATATCTGAAAAGAGAGGTGAACATGAAGGATCATCAACTCAAAGGTAAATCTTTTGATGAATTGAAGCTTCTATACTTAGAGGCTTACAGAAGAAACAAACCCAATTTTCTCATGGATACACAAGAAATGCCTTCCAAAGGAAGAAAAGATGATCAGAAGGAACAAGCAGAGAAAGCAGAATTGCCTTCTGTTCAGACAAGAGAAATGGTTGTCCATGTTCCACAAATTATTTTTGCTGAACCTTTACATGCAAGGCATCCAGTCATAGATTGGGAAATCTACAATGATAAGTTTGGCAAAGCATGGAAGATAACAAGAGTTGGAAACAAGGTTGAGATTTTCAAGAACTTTGAAAATCTTCTTAGAGCATGTAACAGAATGGATTTAGATGAATTATGGGTATTAGTTCAAGAGAAGCTGAAAACCAAGTATAAGCCAGATGCAAAGGAGCAAGAGCTATGGGTTGAGTTCAGCAGATTATATGATCCAAATCCTTCTGATACTCATTGGAAATTTCCTTACTATGATTTATCTGTTACATGGGAATACTTCAGCATGAGTCATGTTCATCATCTTTCTACTCAGAGTGGAATAGAGCTCTTTATGCTAGGTGAGAAGGAGTATCCTTTAAGCTATGAAGTATTATCAGTCTTGATCTCCAATAAGCTTTTGTGTGAAGAAGACACTGATGCAGTCAAAAGATTGAAGGAGAGCATATTTGATCAGTATGAAAGCCTAAGGAGAAAAAGATAAGGTTTTTGGAAGAGTTCCCTCAAATCCTCAAGGTATGAATTTTATTCACAAAGAAACTTGGTTATTTTATATGGGAATAACAAGTTTAGGGGAGGATTGTTGGGAATAAAATGCACAAAGTAAAGAGTCTGCCAGAAGAGCCTGCTAGTTGATAGTTAAGCCTGCCTCTTCTGTTTTGCTGATGATGAAGATATACTAACAGTACCTTCTGGGTAAGAAGGTACTGCTAGTTAAAGAAGGTCCTGCCAGTTTTCACGACAAGTTGTTATATTTTATTTAGAGATATTTAGTTGTATTATTAGTCTTTGTACAAAGTTATAGGTTAAGTAGAAGTAGTACAGAAGTCTCAGTAGATATAATGGAGTGTTTTACCTTGAAAGGTGTAATATTAGGATAAGATAAACCTCTAATATATTATATTAAGCAACTTGACCACTTGTAATAAGGGCTCCTTATACTATAAAAGGAACCCTTAAGACACCTTCTTAGACACAACTTTCCCATATCTTTCCCACAGCTTTCTCATCTTTCCCATGCATAACTTCCATATTTAAACCCTTTCACGTATCAAAGATTCAAGGTTACATATGTAATCATGGTGATAGTTTAGATCACCCGTATTATTTCATCAATAATATTGAATCGTTTTGTGTTATTCATGTTGTGTTCATTCTCATTTACTTATTCACCACCTTTGTTCCTTTAGTGTGTTTTAGTAAATTCCGCGTGCTAACTCACATTCATTCATAAATATCCTAAGCACATTACTCAGATTAACATCCTAAGTGCTTGCACAAAAATAGAGAATCCTTCCACACATATTGATACTAATGTGGTAGATGACTCTTGTGTTTGGACGTTAGCAAATGACGGTGTCTTTTCTGTCGGGAAAACATGTTGTCTCATCGACTCTATGATTCTCGCTTCCTTGGTGCATTCGACTACTTGGATAAAACTCTCCCGCGTAAAGTTAATATTTTTATATGGAGACTATCTTTGGATCGGTTGCCTCATATGTTGAATCTATCGGATCGAGGAATTGATATTCCTACGATATCATGTTCTTCTTGTAGTGGTAACGTTGAATCCTCCGCTCACATTTTCTTTGAATGTGCTTTCGATAGGAAGGTTTGGTTACTTGTTCATAATTAGTGTGATATTCCTTTTCTTCCATTTACGTCTCATGAACAATGGAAAGATTGGTTAGGGTGTGGCATGCTCCAAAAGAAAAGTTTCATCGGTTATCAGTTATCTTTGCATCTTCATTTTGGTGAATGTAGAGGTATCGCAACAACATCACTTTTTGTTCGCACCCGATGAGAAAAAGTGATATTTTTGTCAATATTCGTTCATCTTCTTATTCTTGGCTTTTTCATAGAGGCCACATATCGTGTAATTGGTTAGAATGTCTAAAAAATCTTTTGCTGCTTATGAGTTCATGTTGATTGGTCCTAGGAGTTTCGAGCGTCTCGTGTTTGTTTAGTTCTTTTGTTTCAATGTCTTTTTGTTATTTCTATATGAAAAATACTCCGGAGTGAGAAACAGGTGGCTCGACCTTTATGTGTGAGGATTTTTCTCTTGTCTCGTTTTTATTGTAATTGACAAGAGTTTTTTCATCCTTTTTATAATCCTCGCAGTTTAAGCCTCAGGAAGATTCTAGAAAGTATAGTTTTTGTTTATTTCTAGTCTTGTATTATACTCTTTAACTTTTAGCGTCTTGCTAGTAGCTTTTTGATATATATTTATTTTTGGGGGTTTAAAAATAATACTAATACACATGATTACGTCTTATGGTTTCCTTCTAATGTGGTAGAAAAAACGTAATGTGCACATGTAACATGTTTCCTTTGTGGGCCTACGAGGAAGATAAATGAGGTTTTCAGTAATATTGTGAGGTTACGTATTATATACGTAGTAGTATGTCATAACCGTACATATACGATGTTATTTTTCTTAAATTAGCTTTTGTACTTTTTAAGTTTCAACATCACATTCAACTTGTGTAATGTTGTGGTAAAAAAAAAAGAGCATTGACCACATCTGGGTAACGCATGTTATGACATATTTGTGACATTATTATTATTATTATTATTATTATTATTATTATTATTATTATTAATTTAGGTCTATTAATGACATCTAATTGGGCAATATGCTGACTCTGAGACCCGTCTGCTACTTCTTTATCGCTTGTAAGAATAAAAGTCTCGGATAAAACTCGAACTTGAGACCTCCCCTCCTCAAAACACCTTAAGAAAACCTCAGTTGGTTATTAAACATTATCATACACGTTATTTAAGTGCAACTGCATGAATTTCGTATATGGTTTGTGGACTAGTCTCAAAAGTAAAGTGAATGGAGGAAATCCAACACTATTTGGCGTTGGGTCATTAGTAGGAAAAGAATCACCCACTTCAAACATCAACCAAAGAGACTATTGACTTATCATACTCATGTTTATTACACCTTATCCACTTTGCTTTTATCATACTCATCTTTTTTACAACATTGTCTCATTTAGCCACCTTTATTTTCACAAAAATAAAGGGTTACGCATAAACTTATAAGGGCCATTATAAGTTTATAACTATAGATTATAAATGCCACTTATAACTATAGATCGAAGGTCTCAAATAAGGTATCATGCTTAAATTTTGTAAAATGCAATTTATATGCGTTACTCGACACTGCCAAATACTAAACACTAAACACTAGAAACATCGTAACGATTAGTAATTGGTATCTCAGGTTCTTTATTAACTAAATGGTACCTGAATGCTTTATCAACAAAGAAGTTGTATGTTCAAGTTTCAATTTAACATATACCACACACGTCAATTCCTGGAAACCCATTCAACTATTAGTTATTTAAGGATGTGTTTATTTTATTAAGATGTTTTAGATCTGAATCTAATTGCATTACCTTACCAGTAAAAGGTGGCTAAAAAGTTTAAATCTGAACAAAATAATGATGTTTGTTTTTGTTTAATTGTCATAATCATTTTAAGTGATCGTTTCTGCAATTTATTTAAGTAACTTATCTAAACATGAAACAAGACCTTTTATCATAAATATAACATAGTTAATAAACCATCAAATATACTATATATCGAGTAAGAGACAATAAAACAAGTCTTTCACCTCTTACTGAGTAAGAAATTATATGTCTAACCGGGTTTGAGTAAAATATATTAAAAAAAAAAAAAAAAAAAAAAAAAAAAAAAAAAAAAAAATGTCCACCTCTTACTGATAAAAGTAAGAGGACTAGTAAGACTTAAAAAAAAATAAAAAGTCTTTAATCACAATATCTAATTACAGAAAATGCAACAAAGAAAAACGTGATAATGTCAAAGACACTATTTCCTACGTGTGTGGATAGTTTAACTTTTTTTTTTTTTTTTTTTTTTTTTTTTTTTTTTTTTAACAAATTTAACCTATCATAATACTTTCCACGTATATAATAATGGGTAATAAGAAAAGGGAATTGATTTGCACACATTTCATATTGATTGGGACACTCCAATAAAAGCATTAGATACTTGTACATTATTAATATACTGCTTTAACAGCTTGTACACTGGAGTGTCCCAATAAGAATTTGGAGTGTGCAAATCATCTCCCATAAGAAAAGTCAGGAATGAAGACTATTCCATTGTCTTGAGTTGAGTGATAAATTACTACAAACAAAATCACATTCACATGCTCTCAAGTCTCACCCGCCTTTCGAGCTAGCGATCTTTATTTCACATGTTTATACAATTTTACTCCGTACCAAAGCATACGATGGACAAATAACTACATGAGTTGAGATCCATGAAGAACTCATATTTGTCATAGAACGTATCAACCAATCATAGTCATTATTTATATTTTTCACTTTTTTTTTCAAAACAACATATCTTGCAAACGGTAAATCTTCAAGCTACAAAAAAAATACCATCGCGACGAGAATTAAATGATCTTTCTATAGATATGCATTGTTATATACTTTCGACGAACTTTTTTTTCGCCCAAAAAAAATCATATATGATTCGTAAAAATCATATATGATTCGTAAAAAATCATATATGATTCGATTCTTCGAATCATATATGATTCTTACGAATCATATATGATTTTTCTAGGCGAAAAAAAAATTCGTCGAAAGTATATAACAATGCATGTCTATAGAAAGATAATTTAATTCTCGTCGCAATGGTATTTTTTTGTAGCTTGACAATTTACGATTTGCGAAATATTTAAGTTTTAAAAAAAAGGGAGGAAGTTTATTTTTTTATTTTGATAAAAAAAATGAGTGGCTAAGATTGCTTAATGTGTTATATGGTAAAAGTTAGATCTATAAAGAACTTTTGGCATAACTACATATACAAATTTATACATATAACAAAAATAAAGCTTAGCATGACTGATAATATTTGAGAATTGTCATGGCCGTTCAATGATTTCAAAGATCATGTCTGATAACGATAAATAGGCTTTTATGTTTGACAAATTCTAATGTAATAAAATAAAAAATAATTAATTTTTTATTCTCCAACACGCAATCACCACTTGTTGTTTCCTTAATATTATATTTTAGCTATGATTGCATAACATTGTTTTATAATAAATTTAACAAATGACTTAAATTTATGTATATGTAACTTGATAATATATCCAAAAAAAAATAAATAAAAAAAAATAAAAAAAATAAATAAAAAAAAAAAAAAAAAACCTTATAGAATTGGTGCTTGTGTAACCGCCTAACTTGCACAAGGTGTTCACCGGCACTGAAAATTGTTATACTTTTAGTTAAAGATTAAAAATTGATATTATCTTCCGATATGTAAAAAAAACTATGAGCAAACCAGAAAACAAGTCTTGAAAATCTCAATTCAAAACAAGCATTTTATTATCAACCAAAAACCAACTACAGGATCAACAGGAAACTGATCTTAATCAGGATCATAAACTGAATCACATGAATACCTCAATCCTTGCCACTACTAATCAGGTACAAGGCTATTGATTATCTTATCAATAGTTCTATTACAAATCACTCAAAACTAACAATCACTCAAAATAATAAAGATCACAATAATAGAGCTTTTTTTTTGGGGGGGGGGGGGGGGGGAGAGAGAGAGAGAGAGAGAGAGAGAGAGATTTTGTGTAAATCGGGTGAGAGATAACGAGAAACCCTAGCTTGATGAGAGCTTATATAGTCCAACTCTTTGATCTTTCCAGCTTTGGCAACTCTAGTCCTTTATCCAACTTCTATCAAACATAGCTCAAACCTTTTAAACAATATAATTGAAAAACAAACATATACAATCCCTCAAATTTATTTCTAGGTTGAGAGTTATTATTTTCAACATCCCCCGTTAACTCCAACCTGGAAAACATCAACCATTCTCAGTTTATCCACAAACTTATCATGTTGAAGCTTACCTAACCCTTTTAGTTAAAATGTCCTCATTTTGATATGAAGTGTTAATTTTCTTAGTCTCAATAACCCCAACAATAATTTTATCTTTTAAAAAATGCAAATCAATTTTCAAATGTTTTTTCTTTCATGAAAAATAGGGTTAGCTACAATTTTAATTGTAGCCTGACTATCACAGAAAAGCTTAACAGGAAAAAATTTTCCCAGTTCACAATTTGTAAAATTTTTAAGCCCCAAACAATTTCAGATGTTGTAGAGGCTATAGCCCTATACTCAGCCTCTGCAGAAGATTTTGAAATGGTGTTCTGCTTTTTGCATTTCCATGAAACTAATGAACCATTTAAGAACAAACAGTAACCAGTAACAAATTTTCTAGTAATAGCACATTTTGCCTAGTCTGCATTAACAAATGCTTCAAGAGAAGCATTTAGGCACCTGGTAATATGAATCCCTTTCCCTGGTGATCCCTTCAAGTACCTAAGTACTTTCAGAGCAACCCTAAGGTGGGACTTAAGAGGCTTATGCATAAATTGACTCAAGCAATGGACAAAATATGCAATATTAGGCCTAGTATGAGTCAAGTAAATCAATCTCCCAATAAGTTTTTGATACTCAGTTATATTATCTATCATTGGATCACTAGCTGTAGGTTCATTAGATTAAAAAAAAATGTTCAAGTGGAAAAGCAAATGGTTTACAGGCTAACAAGCTAAAATCAGTTAGAAGATCCAAACAATATTTTCGTTGTGACAAGCACAACCCTTGATCAGTTTCAATCACTTCAATACCCAAAAAATATTTAAGTTTTCCCAAATCCTTGATTTGAAATTTAGATTTCAAAAATCTTTAAAGTTTCTAATCTCTTTCAAATTGTTGCATATAACGATAATGTCATCTACATAAACAAGCAAAGAAACAAAGTTACCTGAATCATTCTTGGTAAATAATGAATAATCACTTTTACTCGGCTTAAAACCATTCTTAAGAAGGGCATTGATCAACTTATCATTCAATTGTCTAGGTGCTTGTTTTAACCCGTACAATGACTTTTTAAGTCCACATACCCTTTTATCATTAACATCAAAGTAACCCTCAGGAAGAGTCATATAAACAGTTTCATCAAGATCATCATAAAGAAATGCATTATTAACATCTAGTTGAAAAATAAGCCAACTAATCTAAACAACAAGATTAATAATGCATCTAACAATTAAAATTTTCACAATAGGAGAATAGGTCTCATCATAGTCAACACCTTCTTTCTGATTATACCCTTTGGCAACAAGTCTAGATTTAAATCTATCTATTTCTCCTGTTGATTTATATTTAATCTTATGGTTTTTCTACCCTTAGTTAATTCACAAATTTCAAAAGTATCATTACTATAAAGGGCATTCATTTCCTTATTCATTGCATCAATCCAATGTTGATCCTGACAAGCTTGCCAATAGGTTTTAGGTTCAAAAGTTTTATTTAACTCAGACACAAAACAAAAGTTTTCAGAACTTAGGTTTGAGTAATTCATAAATTTTTCAAGACCAAACTTAAATTTAGAATCAACCTGATACTCATTGTATTTATTTGGAAAAATAGAAGTTCTATCGGACCTTCTCAAAGAAGGGTGCCCAACATTTTGAAAAACAGATTATACTGCTTGTTCGGGAATAGAATTATTGATACCCTCAAAATTAATGGTCACACCCTCTGGTGTTTCAGCCATCTCATCCACACTGGTAGACCCATTGGAACCAAGAGAATGCCCCAATTCATTCTCTGTTTGGTCAAAAGTTGAACTGCCAATATGTGGAGGGTTGCTACCTTCACCCAAAAGGTGATCATTTTGATTATTATTACCCAAAAGGGTATCAGTTTTATTATGATCATCATTGGGTATATCAGGATCATCAAATGTAACTTCATCAAAGAAGTTAACATGATTCAAATCCTGATTAAGAGGGTCAGGAACAGCAAAAGCATTTTTTTATCTTAAAAGAAAACACATTTTCAAAAATTTGACATCCCTAGAAAAAATAAATTATTTCCTTTCAAGACTATAAAGTTTATAACCTTTTTGAAATTTCAGTATCCAAACAAGAACACATTTTTCTACTCTGCTACTAAACGTATCATTGCTGGTAAGAATAGTAGCAAAACAAAGACATCCAAAAGCTCTTAAATGATTCAAACTAGATTTTCTACTAAAAACAAGATTGAAATGAGACTTTCCACTCAGCACAGAGGAAGGCAATATGTTAATCAGATAAGTGGCAGTTAGAATGCACTCAGACCATAAGTATAAAGGTAATCCCCCTTGAAACATAAGAGATCTGGCAACATTTAAAAGATTCCTATGTTTCCTCTTAACAACCCAATTTTGCTGAGGAGTATAAGCACAAGATGTCTGATGAATAATTCCTTTATCTTCACAAAACTTATTAAACTAATTATTAACAAACTCAGTGCCATTATCACTTCTAAAGTTTTAACACATCTATCAAATTAAGTTTTAATCAGACTATAAAAGATTTGAATACAATAAAACACCTCATGCTTATTTTTAAGTAAGTAAACCCAAATAACCCTGGTTAAATCATCAACAACAGTTAAAAAAAATATATGTATCCTTCTTTACTTTTAATTTATACGGACCCCAAAGATCTAGATGAACAAGTTCACCAAGAACCACAGATTTATGTTCACTCAATGGAAAATGTTCCCTAGTTTGTTTAGTCTTTTTGACAAATATCACAAGGTTCATTATAATTTGTATTTTCAAAACTAATTTCACCTTTAAGCATTGCTAAAACCTGACCAGAAAGGTGACCAAGCCTATAGTGCCAGATATTCTTAGACAAATTGCAAACAAACTTAAAATTCTTAAATCCTAAGTCAATACCTTGATTTCCATAAAAGTAATACAAACCATCCTTCTATTTACCAATCCCCAGAACACTCAATTCCCTCAAATCACGAGGAAAAATGTAACATTTTGACTCATCAAAAGCAATAACAAACTTGCTATCTCTAGCCACTTTATGACAAACATTAAACTGACACAATATTCTAGTACAACAAGCACATCATAAAGATTTAAATGTTTGGTGAGGAGCATATTTCCAACCTTAGTAATTAAAGCTCCAGTTCAATTAAGATGTGAAACTTTAATCCCAAATTTAGAAATATCAATAACATTCACCAAATATTTATCAGTATATGTTATGTTCTGGTCAGTACCATAATCAACAATAAGACCAGCTGCAACAAGTGCAGACCTCATTTTATTATTGTTACAAAAAAAATTGTTAAAGTTTTGATTAAAAAACTTACTTTTATTAAAAACAATACTTGCCATATTGGCATGCACACCTTTTCTTTTTCCATCAACACAACCTGAATTTTCTTTAATCAAAGATATGAGTTTTGATATCTGTTCATCAAAAAATTGGAAGTGGAACTAGAGCCAACAGAGTTATTGTTGTTTATAAATCTTTTATTGAAATTTTGAGCACCTGATTATTATTAGACAAAAAATACACCGTTGGTCCCTGAACTTTCCCAGAAACATCGCCTGGGCCCCAAACTTGGGAAAATCATCGTCGTGAGTTAAAAACCCAAGTTTTTGAGGCCGATTACGTCCCTTGACCCGTTTGGTCTCGGTCAACGCACGTTTTGTGTTGTAGTTTGAGGGGCATAATAGACCTTTTACGTCTTAACTATAAGCTAACCTACGCTAAACCCGACACTTAACTTGAGGAACTAACGGTGTACTCATACATTGTTAACTATGCAACTTGATCCTATCTTCTCTGATATGTCTATTAATGTTTTCGCGGGGACCAATAAACCCACACCCAACCGTTGGCACTTGTGTAAAACCCGATCATCTCACACACACATTGTCACATACAAGATACAACCTCTACCGAACATAACCCTCAACACACTACCCACATTCTATCTTATTTCATCCGATCAAATCACACATTCACAAACACATACCATCAGAACTTGCAAGGCATGCATAATCAAATAATACACATACCAGGTAATAATATTTACTGATTTTTACTTCATTGAAACGTTATTTTTAATAATCTTAATCGTTAATGCACTAGATTTGTATGGGAATCAATTTGTTTGCGCTATGGAGGATCCTAAAGATGTTTTGGATGAGTGTATAAGTTAACACCATATATGAATTAACTGTTATTGTCTAAGAAAATAGTTTTAAGAAATTGAAAATGCTTAAAACTTATTTTTGATATACAGAAACTGCATAAAGGTTACGTTTTAGGATGTTCCTATCATGGGAATCATTATATTTACTTAATTATCTGTACGAGGATTAGATGGAGAGTTATTTTAAGAAGAGTCTCACAATTAGTATGTGTTGTTGAAGGAGCAAGGTGGAATGATCTGTGATGCACAAAATCACATGTTCGGATGTTGCTTACATACATTTCATTAAAGAGGGTGAGAATGTGTTTTCTATAAGTTGCTATAGTGAGGATGGGGAGGAGTTTCATAATTATGAACCCCAAAGTGCTTAGTTTTGGAGATGTTTAGTACCAGTGACAAACACATCACTGCGTATGCAGAGGTTGCCGAAAGATTTTCTGAAATATCTGAATGGTCCAACCCCTATTGTCTATGTCGTGGTTACCACTAACCTGACTGAGTACAATGTGGAGGTGGAAAGTAAACATCTCTATGATCGATACGTCCACTTCTTCCTGTTTGTGTGTGGTTGGGAGAGGCTGGTCCAAGAATTGAACATGAAACCTGGTCAGTGGATGGTGTTTACTCAGGTTGTCCCGGGGGAGGAATATAATGTCATGTTGTTTGAATGTGATGGAGGGGCCATCACAAAAGTAGACACATACAGTACCAACATAGCCATGAATGCCCTCTGTCACCAAGCACATGACTATGGTATGTTTATCTTGATTAACTTTAACTACATCAAGCATATGATATCAGTGTAACATTTTGGATTGTCTATAACTAATTATGTATTATTAACTTCAGATTTTGAAGCCCGTCGGATGAATTGGATGTGTAATTGGACGTTTTACAATGTCCATGACCAAGAAGAAAGGGCATTCTACATAAAGATGACTGCATGCTTCTGGAGAGATGGGTGACTTGTAAGTGTATTCAAACTTTGATATACTTCATTTATGCATGGTTGATGTGGTACTATATTTTGTTATGTGTATTTGGCCTATTTGGAAACAGTAGTGACAGAGTTGCTTAATAAGATATATAGCTGTCATTTGTCTGAGATATTCTGTGTCTGATAGAATGACTGATAGGTCATAATGTCTGATAGAATCACCCCGAAAAAACTAATGCTAAGTTTCATACATTTTCTATCAGCATATACCATAAATACTTGTGAAGAAGTACAACTTGTATGGGTTCTCTGTCGATGTTGTGAAGCATGAAAGGATAGATAAAGGTTCGAAGTACGTGAAAGAACAATGCTAGTTGGTCAAGGGAAGGTGAAGAGGAAAGTGGTTATTGTTCCATCGGCTAGTTTCAGGGTGTTGAGGGCGGAACCAGGGTTTGGTCAAGGTTCAATGGTCCGCTTTTTTCTAAGTGATGAAACAAACAGGTCACAAGGAGTTTTAAACTTTGATGTGTGCTGATGGTTGTTTGTAAGTTGGATGAATGATCTTTTATAAACAGGGTTTGTAGTATCTGACGAATGCTTAAACAATGTTATGTAACAATCTGTGTAGGATAAATCATATGGGTTTGTCCATAGACAATGTTTTGTAAGTTCGATGCAATATATCTGCATAATTTTAGGTTTTCAAACGGATTATTAGTAACACTTGTGTTATATGTGTTGACTTTATAAGTCAAATTGGGTTATTCCAAACACTCCCCTAAACTACATATGCAATTGCAAACTGATAATTTTTTGGTATATGTTGGCTTTTTAAGTCAAAAATGGGTTATTCCAAACAACCCCCTAAACTACATATGCAAATGCAAACCAATCAAATGGAATCATATACATACATCACCAACTAATTATACCAAAATTATAACCAATGTGTTTATGTTTCCTGATATAAAAGGGTGCTTCTTTTTGCTGATAGACAAAGTACACCAAATAGCACAATAAAAATGCTAAAACATATATTTATGTTGCATCATAGATCACATTAACATCAGGAACTAGATCAACCCTTCATCAACAACCAAAGAAAACATACATTTACAAAACCTGTTTACCTACCCATTTACCTACCCACCTTAAAATACCCAAAAGTGACAAATTATATTCAGCCATTTTCGCAACATAACCTTCTTGCTTACGAATACCTTCATCAGCTTCACAATAAATCTTTATCAAATGAGTAAGTAGGTCGATGTGCCTGGCTTGGGTTTCTCTTAGCGCATCCAAACTGGCATGCGCCACACAACGCTCTTCCAAAGCTTCATTCTCCTCAATTAGCTCCTTACGCTTGGGTATCAGCCTCTTTAGATGATCAATACAGGCACAAACTAAATTTTTAAAAAACCCTTCTTCTGTAGCCTCTTGGCCAAACCACAATCCCATTCGATCATGTAAGCGTGATGAATCAGCCACTTTCATAAGTTCATTCAATATTGGGAAATCTTCCATTGGGAAATGTGTGAGGAAAAGACGGTTGGATGGGTTTATTGGTTAGCGCACAAAAATTATTAGCGTTTCAGGGAAGAGAAGGTCAAGGGATTTAATAATGCCTTTTTTTCAAAGTTGGACCCTCAATTTATCGATGCTGCCTTTGTCATACTTAAAACTCCCACCCATTATTAAGTTGAGTGTTCACATTTGGTCCCTTAATTTGACATTTAGTATATTTAATCCCACCCCCATTAATCCTTACCCACTAAGATCAAACATAAACATACACATTGAATGGTAGCAGTTTGTTGGTTAAATTATGTTTTGCAAATTTTTTGTTACTAATGTCACTATCAGTTTGGGTGACTCTTGTTGAATGTTGCAAATCATGGACAACAATTTGACTTATAGATTTGCAATTCTGACTTTATAAATACAAACTTCAAATGGAAAATGTCATTTACCATTTGACTAATGGATTGCAGTGTTGTTTTCTTGACTCAGTGTAAATGCTATTTTCAACTTTGACTTTCTAATGCCTAGTGGAAATGCTATATGGCATTTTGACTTACTAAAGTCAAACTTCCAAATCCATAAGAGACCAAGAGTATTTCAAAAGTTTGAAAAACACCATTTAGCACAATTTAGAAACCAACATATGCACAACCTAAATTAGGCATTTTTTTACAAGCTAAACTTAATGAAACCATATAAACAAATAACAAACAACAAAATACGGTTCATAATATTAGTGATCACGTTATCCGGCATGTTGCTAATATAATCCGACATGGTAGTGATAACATTACGTCCAAAAGACATGGTATTGCTGGAATTTGATTTAGTTTATTGAGTTCTGGAAAATGAGAGTTTGGATTTCGCTTTTGATTTTCAGTAAATGAGGAATTTTGAGTTTGGAATTGATTTTTTAAAAGGGTTTGTGTAATTATGGTGGGTATAGCCGTATAGGGGTTTGGTGGGTGGGTTTATTGGTTCGCGCGCAACGGTCAAGTTGCAAAGTCAAGTTAATGATTCGCCCCTAACGATAACGGTTGGCTTAACTACGGTGTAGATGTGTAGTTAAAACATGAAAGGTCTATTATGCCCTTAAAAACAAAACAAAAAATGTGCGTTGACCGAGACCAAACGGGTCAAGGGACAGAATTCGCCTCAAAAAGTTGGGTTTTAGACTCACGGCGATGATTTTCCCAAGTTTGGGGCCCAGTCGATGTTTTTGGAAAAGTTCAGGGACCAACAGTGTATTTTTGTCTTATTATTGTTTAAACTAGAATCTGTAGAATTATTTCTTTTTTCCAAAATCAACAAGGTATCCAATTAACTTGAAACATCTATCAACATTATGCCCATCAAAACCACAATGCTCACAAACCAGAGTAGGACCACCAGTTGTCTTTCTATTCCCATTATTATTAGGTCTAGGCACATTAGTAGGTCTAAAGAAAGTACCAGAGGCTTGGGGCCTCTAAAAATTTCCTCTATTAGGCACACTGGAATTAAACATAGAAGACTGAAACCTCTAGGAGGTACCAGTTCCTTAACCAGTAACCACAAACCTATGAGACTCCTCACTAGCAATAATAGCATAAGCACTTTTTATATCGGGTAATAGATCTCTAGATAGAATATTACTACTTATTTGCATGTAAGAATCATCAAGATCCATTAAGAATTGCATTAATTTCATAAGTTGATTACTCTTTTTAAAATCAGTTGCTACATGACAAGTGGATCTAGTTAACTGCACTAGAGCATCAAATTATTTCCACAATGTACTCAGTTTATTAAAATACTCGGAAATAGCAGATCCATTTTGTGACAAAGAGTTAAGTTTATGGTGTACGTTAAAAGTAACAGGCCAATAACCCTGTCAAAAGTTTCTTTAAACTCATCCCAGACATGGGAAGTCCTTTTTGAAAAAATTTGACCCAAAAACAGTTCCTAAGAAATAGAATTTAAGATCCAACCCAAAACAATAACATTGACACTATCCCATTGTCCACTCAAAATATCATAAGTATTAGACCTTTTACAAGTTCTGGTATGTGCTAATTCACATACCATTTTATGGCCGAATACCGACCCAAATTGACTAAATGAGCTAACAAATGCCAAAGAAACATGTGTTTTTATGTTGTGAACATGCGGGTACGGATTTATCACAAAAAAACGAAAAATCATGCAAATACCGGAAAAACGGGCACGAGAGTGGAAGATGGTCAAATAGTCAAAGCTGGGATCCAAAAGTCAACATGAGTCCTTCATTTATTCAAGATTGGCAGAATTAGTCCTTGCACTACACTTTTGAAGATTGGCAAAATAAGCCCTTGGAATTCTAAAGTTTTCACAATTGGTCCTTGTAATTTTCATTTCCATAAATATGAAATTACAATGTGTTCAAAGTCTGATCCAATTAAAATCCAAGCCCTTTTTACAAAAGCCCAAAATTACAAAATAATTACAAAACCAATTGCCCAAAGCCCATTCCCATAAGCCCAAGTCCAACGAGCCATGGTCAAAAGTAATATACCGGGTCAAAGAAGTCAGCATGGTCAAATAAACATAAAACAAACGTACCCTTTTTCCCTCTTTTCCCCCAAATACTCAGAACCACCACACCCATGAACCCTAATTGTTCACTTGGTTCAATTGGCTCAAGCCATGATAATTAACCAATTATTTCCAATCATTTGAGCTTCTAGAAGCACACCCCACGTGACAGGGGTGTGTCAGAGAGAATGTGTGAAGCTACAAGGACACTTGGCAGCCTACCATTGGACAAGACACCTCATATTCACTCATTGGATTCGCCTTCCAGAAGCCTCTGACACGGAAAGAGAATACATACACGAATGGGACATGTGGTGGCTACTCATTGGTTGATACACATCACTTATTGTGATCCAAGGGTTGAGGAATGATCAAAGAAGCACAAATCTCATCTGAGGGCTATTAGTAGAGGAGAGAAAGAACAAAATTCACCTGGATCGCCAGCATGGCATTGTAACTCCTCACTCCTCACCTCTCCTATATAAAGAGGTCTTTAGTAGTTCATTTTCTGTGTAATTTTCTAGTGTAGGTAAATGCTGTCAAATTTTCATTGTAACTAGTTTAGTCTCTGTAATCTTCAGTTAAGTTTTTAATAAAGAGTATTTTAGTTAATTGTTTTAATTTTCAGCTTAATCATTTTTATCCTATTACTTATTCTGTTTCTAAATCTCTCTTAATATAGTTTTAATTCAGTAGTTTTTAGTTTATTTACTCTATAAGCATTCAAACTTTACACATTTACAAAAGAAAAAAAATAAAAAAAAATCCAGAAAATTATAAAAAAAAATGTTTCAAATAAGTAGTTCAGATCTCAGATAAGCTGATTTAGCTTATTATATAGTATATTCAAGCTTTTATAGCTTGTTGTATACTAGTCACTGTTCCATTCAAAGAAGTGTTGGATCCTGAATTTGCAGTGGAGATTTGGATAGATTAGGTCAGACAGGGAAGGACCTGCCTATACTAGAGATAGGCAAGCTTAGTGAGTCCCCCTCTGTTCATGCTAATGGGGAGTGCTTGGGTAAATTTCTGTATTGATAAATTTCTATAATAGTAATTGTTGTAGTGATCTGATTTGCTTTTTCAGTAGTTTGAGTAGTTTATATTAAGCTTGATTGGCTAGTGTTAGATTTGTTAGTTTAGATCTGATTTAGCTTATTCTTATTTGGTCATCTATTTTTATAGTTATTTGATCTGTAGTATAGTTAATTGTAGTGGCATATTTGAATTTGATTGATATTTCTGAGTTTTAAATAGTTGTTAGTATAGCTGAGTTTGATCATTGACTGTTTGATAATAGTTAAGTGCATCTGTTAGTGTTGAAATCTAGTTTAGTTGTAGTTGATAGCTTGTTGCATCATCTGTCATATTTGTAACTCTGAATCACTAAGTTTCAGTTGGATCATATTTAGATTGGAAATTGACTTTGTTTTGAATACTGATTTATGATTGTAATTGATGAGCAGTTATAGAGTTTTGTCGGTGAAAGTGGATATGTGTTGATGAATGCTTGAGTATCTGCTATAACTATAAGTTTGAATTGTTGCACTGCTGTTTGATTAAGTTGCAGTATACTGTAGTTTCGTTGTTTATTAGTGTTTTAGACTAGAATTTGATTTGACTGAAGGAGTTTAGTGTAATAATAATTAGAATTATAGTGTAATTGGTAGAATTAGGGAGTGTTTGGATCTGTTTTATGCTGATTGAAGTTGTGGTTAGACTAATGTTTAATGGTCACACATAGGATACATTAGTGTAATAAGTGAGATTAACACCAACAAAACAGTAAAATTTACATAAAAAGTCAAAAGCAGATTTCACTTTAGTTAAACTATTAAAGTAGTGTTTTAACAGTTGGTAAATTTGTAGAATTAGTTACAATTTAATTCTAGTAGTTAAATTTAGTATATTTGTAGCTTAATATCACATATAGGAGTAGAAATTTACTGGTGAAATTGAATTTAGTCAAACTGAAAAGTATAAAAAAGTCAACTATCACTTAAATTGATAGTAGTTCACAGATTGCTGAACTAGATTGAAATTAGAGTAGTAGATAAGGATATTTGATTAGGCCATTATTTTATTTAGATACTCAGTTGTACCATTGACCTTTTGCCCCCTTAAGCTGGTTCATTTGAGCTTATTTCAACTGCTTATTGAGTCTGTGAGACAACTTAGTGAGACAGAGTTGCTGTTTGGCTTTAGAGGCCTGCTAGTGATTTTACTTTCTTGAATTAGTGAATTTGTGATTGTTTCTGAGTCATTTGTTGTTGCATAAGCCTAGTGCATGATTAATTTGCTTCTGGATCAGCTCATACTTGTTCTGCTTATATCATTAAGTTTGAAATTTGAGCTTATTTCATTCGTTTATTGAATCTGTGGATTTTCGTACTAGTAATTGGTCATACTTTGCATTTACTAAGCATTTTACATCATTCTTAGCATATGTGTTAAGTTTCAATTAGTTTTGATCACAAGTGCTTATTAATAAGCACTTGTGATAAGCAGTTTTACACTAAATAAGCAGTTTTACTATTCATTTTCACTTCAAATTTTTTATCTGAGTTACTTTTATTATTTTTAATTTTTTGGAATTTTTCCAGATTTTTCTAAGCCTTTTTACTATTTTTCACAATTTATTTTTGATTTTATTCAATTTTAAATAGTTTTTAAATACCAAAAATCAATAAAAATTCAGAAAAGGTCGTGAAAAATACAAAAATATTTTTAGAAATTCTTTTATAATATTCTAGAATTTTTAGAATTAAATTTTCATTTTTCCACTTTGTTTTTCTATTTTTCTTTATTTTTAATTCATTTAAAATTCCAAAAATCAATTTTAATTCATAGAAAATAAAAGAAAAGTCAAAAAAATATTTTTCTTTTTCTGGAAATTCATTTTATTAGTTTAAGATTTTTAGAAATTATTTTCAAGTTTGTAGGATCATTTTTTAATAAACGTTACGTTTTAAATTTCGCGATTGCATTTCCGTTTTTACGATTTTAACTTCGGTGTATATATAGCTTGTACTCTTTGCATATTTCATAATTGTTTGTGATTACTTGAATATATTGATTTCTATTTTCACATTTTCACTTTTCAATTCACGGTTTCACGAATCAATATTCTTGATTCCATTCGCCTTCACTGGGATACGACTCGGGTGATCCGTAGTTTACGCGGATCACGTCGATATACTACTATATATTATAATTGGTTTTCACACGAATCAATTTTTGGCGCCGCTGCCGGGGAAGGTCGAAGTGAATTTTTGAATATCGTTTTTAAAAATCGTGTTTTGTTAAGCCTTCCTCTACTTTGTATATATATCTCTATAAAAATTAAAAAATTCAAAACACTTTTCCTAAAGTGTTTACAAAAATGCCAAAAAAATTAATAAAGTTACAGCCTCGACTCTGCCGTGGAAGGGAGGGCGTTGTAAACCAAAAAAGTCTCACAATATAACGAAAACGTAAAATTAGTTGTTTATCGGACTATTTCAATTACTACGACCGATTAAGCGGGAAATACGGAAGCCAAGACATTATATTGCTAGCTGAAGAGAGATCCATTATTCTCTCCCGTCTCGTCGCGAGTGGTTTTGGAAGAAACGGTTTTCAATTAACGTTACGTTTTAAGAAAAGAAAAACAAAAGAAATAAAAAGTTTTTGGGATAAAAAATAAAAACAAAAATATTTTTCTTTTCTTTTTATTTTTCTTTTTCTTTTTGATTTTGCTTTTGGTGTATGCACACCCGCTCTTCTTTTGAGAGTCTTATATCACCTTTGTCAAACCCCGATAGGGTAATTCGACACACACACCGTGTCCATTTCCTCAACGTTGAGGAAATGGATCCGAATAATCAACACCCTCCGGTGGGTGGTGATGAAAACCAACACATGCCGGCTCCCGATCTCCGAACGATGGAGGAGCTGTGCCAACCCACAATGCATGGTAGAGATGGCCCGATTGCCCCTCTAAATATTGAGGCTACGGATTTTGGACTTAAGCACCACATGATACAACAAGTCTAAAATTCATGCCAATTTCACGGACTACCAGGTGACGATGCAAATAAGCATCTCGATAAATTTTTAACCGTCACCCAAAATATGAAGCAAAACGTGGTCTCCGATGACGCCCTTCGTCTCTATCTCTTCCCCTATTCTCTAACGCATCATGCCACCACTTGGTTTGATTGCCTTCCCAGGAACTCAATTCATACTTTCAATGAAATGGTTTCTAAGTTCCTGGCGAAGTATTTTCCACCATCGATGGTGACGAAGTTGAGGAACGATATTAGCAATTTTCGACAACTCCCCGATGAGTCTTTGTTCGAGGCTTGGGAACGTTACAAGCTTGCCACTGATCGTTGTCCGAACCATAACATGATTCTCGTCACAATAATTGATACATTTTATAATGGTTTGACTTTACGTCACAGGGACACGATCAATGCTGCAGCTGGTGGTACTTTCATGAAACGTCGTCCTGAGGATTGTTACGAGCTATATGACGGCCCATTACAACTATTGGGATTCCTTAGCCGAGAGGAATGAGCCAATAAGATCGACTGCGACTCTAAACTCTTCTTCTTCTAATCCTGAGCTAGCCGTCATGAATAAGAAACTTGATGATTTGTCAACGGGTATGCTAAGAATGTACCAAATGATGCCGAATCAAGTCAAGAACACACAAGTTAATATGGTCAATATCGTTTGTGAAACTTTTGGTGGTCCACATTCATATCTTGAGTGCCCAGTCTCCGGTGGCTTTGCTCAAGAGAACGTGTATGCTGCGAATATGGGTGGCAACGGTTACCCACAACCTCAAGGAGACCGTAATCTCCTCAGCTACCGTTCTAGCAATTACCTTGGACCACCCGGGTTTAATCAACCTAATCAAGTGAATCAGAATAACAATGTGCAAAACCGTAATCATCAATTCAATAACAATCAAAATCACAACCGCGGAAATAATGGTTTTCAAGGACAAAATCAGAATTTTCAACAAAATCAAAATCGGGGAAATTATCACCAAGGCCCGCCTCAAGGGAACAATTTTCAAAACAACGGGAATTTTTAGAATAATAATCATGGAAATCAGAACTATGGCAATTTTCAAAACCGTGGGCAAAATTTCAATAATCAAAATCAAGCTGTTATTCCAAATCCGTCGCCCACGAAAGAGTTGATTAAACAATTGATTCAGAGTCAACAAGCTTTAATTGCTAAACAAGATGAAACAACGAAGTTATTTGCAACTCAAATCAATGATCTCAACAAGCGTTTAAATGATCGACCCTCGGGCTCTGGAACGTTGCCAAGCAACACGGTCGCTAACCCGAGGGTGATGCAAAAGCGATCATAACAAGGAGTGGTGTTACTTATGATGGACCAACGGCTCCGACTACCTCTTCTTCTCCACCTCCCAAGGTAGTCGCCCGTGAACCCGAGGTGACAACGGATACAGAAATTCCTATTAATAATGGAAGGACCGAAGACATCCAACCTCCGGTGGTCCCGACGTCTAAAGGAAAGGAAAAAATTGTTAATGATAATGAAAAGGAAACACCGGTTAAAACAAAGTTGCCATATCCGTCACGCTTAAATGACCAAATTACCGCGAGAAAAATAAAAACCAAATGGAAAAGTTCTATCAGATTTTTCAAGAGTTACACTTTGATATAAGTCTCGCGGATGCTATACTTTTGTTGCCAAAATTTGCTTCAATGCTAAAAGGTCTTTTAAATAATAAAGAAAAGCTTTTTGAAATGTCAAGGACTCAAATGAATGAGAATTCTTCAGCGGTTCTTCTTAAAAAGCTACCCGAAAAGCTTGAAGACCCTGGCAAGTTTCTTATACCGTGCAATTTTCCGGGTATGGTTCAATGCTTCGCCTTGGCCGATCTTGGTGCTAGCATTAACCTTATGCCATTGTCGATATGGGAAAAGTTATCTCTCCCTAATTTGACATCTACGCTTATGACCCTCGAGCTTGCCGAACCGATCTACGTCTCGTCCAATTGGTATAGCTGAGGATATTTTTGTCAATGTTGGGAAATTTCATTTCCCTGCGGATTTTGTGGTTGTTGATTTCGATGCCGATCCACGGGTTCCTCTCATTCTCGGGAGTGGATTCCTACCGACCGGTCATGCCTTAATTGATGTATACGACGAGGAGATTACCTTACGTGTTGGAAATGAAGCCGTCACTTTTAACCTTGATCATACCGCGAGATACTCCTCCGACTATGATGTTTCTTCCGTTAATCGTATCGATGTTATTGATGAACTTACGGAGGAGTATTCTCAATAATTTCTTGGTTTCACCGACAATGCTTCGAGTGGCAATCCCACTCCTTCTTTTGAACCAATCGTCTCCGATTCTTCCCCTTCCCTCACTCCGTTTGAGGGAAGTGATCTCGTTTGGGAAGAAAGTAATGCTTGTATTTCAAACGAATCATTTTCACCGGAAATTGATAATAATAACTTTGATCCAGAGGGGGACATTTTATTAATTGAGAAATTGTTAAATGAAAATCCGATTGTTTTTTCCCCTCCGATGGACTTAAAAATGGCAGACGTAAAAGAAGTTAAGCCGTCAATAGAGAATCCTCTGGAGCTCGAGCTCAAGGATTTGCCTCCTCATCTCGAATACGCATACTTGGAAAAAAATGATAAATTACCGGTTATAATATCAAAAGGCCTTAAAGATGAGGAGAAGACACGACTCTTAGATGTGTTCGGAAGCATAAAAGTGCGATTGCTTGGCAAATATCCGACATTAAAGGAATCGACCCTCGATTTTGTACTCATAAGATTCTACTTGAAGAAAATCACAAAGCTTCCGTCCAACAACAACGATGGGTTAATCCACAAATCCACGAAGTGATCAAAAAGGAAGTTATCAAACTCCTTGATGCTAGAATGATTTATCCGATCTCGGATAGTTCATGGGTTAGCCCGGTTCATTGTGTGCCAAAGAAGGGCGGAATCACTGTTGTGAAAAACGACGATAATGAGCTTATACCGACTCGACTTGTGACCGGATGGAGAGTTTGTATCGACTACCGCAAGTTGAATGATGCGACACGTAAAGACCATTTCCCGCTCCCTTTTATGGACCAAATGCTTGAATGTTTAGCGGGAAATGAGTTCTATTGTTTTCTAGATGGCTTTTCTGGGTCACTTTTACTTGCCCGTATGGAACGTTTGCCTATCGTAGAATGCCCTTTGGCTTATGTAACGCTCCAGGCACGTTTCAACGGTGTATGATGGCCATTTTCTCTATATGATTGAAAAAACCATGGAAGTGTTCATGGACGATTTCTCCGTCTATGGAAATTCTTTCGACTCTTGCCTCTCCCATTTGGAAAGTATGCTAATTCAGTGTGAGAACACTAATTTAGTTCTAAATTGGGAGAATTGCCACTTCATGGTTAAAGAGGGTATAGTCCTCGGCCATAAGATATCCAAATCTGGGATTGAGGTGGATCGTGCAAAAGTCAATGTTATTGCTAAATTACCTCATCCGACTACCGCCAAAGGAATCCGAAGTTTCCTTGGTCATGCTGGCTTTTACCGACGTTTTATTCAAGACTTCTCCAAAATAGCCCGGCCTCTGACCCACCTTTTAGAGAAAGATGCTCCGTTTAACTTCACAAATGAATGCATCGATGCATTTAATGTTTTAAAGAAGAAGTTAACGGAGGCACCAATCTTAGTTGCCCCCGATTGGAACTTACCATTTGAGCTAATGTGTGATGCAAGTGATTATGCCATTGGTGCGGTTCTGGGGCAACATAAGAATAAGTATTTTCAACCGATACACTATGCAAGTAAGACCATGAATGACGCCCAACATCACTACACAACTACCGAAAAGGAAATGTTAGCGGTTGTCTATGCTTTTGAGAAATTTAGGTATTATTTGCTACTTAAAAAGTGCATAGTGTATACGGACCACTCAGCCCTAAAATACTTAATGGTAAAGCAAGATACTAAGCCACGCTTAATGCGGTGGGTTCTTTTGCTCCAAGAATTTAATGTCTTAATACGAGACAAGAAAGGAGCTGAGAATCTTGCTGCTGATCACCTTTCACGACTTGAGAACCCCCATCAAAGTGTTCTTGAGAAAAAGGAAATTAATGATGCATTTCCTCTCGAGACACTTGGGAGTGTGACTAAAATTTACCAAAGTACCCCATGGTTCGCCGATTTTGCGAATTACCATGCGGGGAAATTCATTAGGAAAGGGTTGTCGTCCCAGCAAAAGAAGAAATTCTTTAAAGATGTCCAATATTATTTTTGGGACGACCCCTATTTGTTCAAAGTCTGTGCGGATCAAGTGATCCGGCGGTGTGTTCACGGTACGAAAGCCGTTGAAATTCTTAAGGCATGCCATAGTGGACCCACGGGGGGACATCATGGTGCCAACTTCACCGCAAAGAAAGTGTTCGATTCCGGCTTCTATTGGCCGACAATATATCGGGATGCCCATGAATTGGTGAAAACATGTGATTCTTGCCAACGTCAAGGGAAAATTTCTCAAAAAGATGAAATGCCGCAAAATGCAATTCAAGTTTGTGAAATTTTTGACATTTGGGGCATCGATTTCATGGGGCCATTCCCGTCGTCTAGAGGAAATAAGTACATTCTCGTGGCCGTCGATTACTTATCAAAATGGGTTGAAGCGAAGGCGCTCCCCACTAATGACGCCCGAGTTGTTGTTAAGTTCTTAAAAAGTCTCTTTGCCCGATTTGGTGCACCTCGAGCCATTATAAGCGATCGTGGGACCCATTTTTGCAATGATCAATTTGCCAAAGTTATGCTTAAATATGGTGTCACACATCGTCTTTTCACGGCTTATCATCTACAAACGAGTGGTCAAGTTGAGGTCTCCAATCGTGGTTTAAAACAAATATTAGAAAGGACAGTAGGAGTGCACCGTGCCTCTTGGGCCGACAAATTAGAAGATGCATTATGGGCTTTTCGGACCGCTTACAAAACTCCCATTGGGTGTACACCATATAAGCTGGTTTACGGGAAAGCTTGTCATTTGCCCATCGAACTAGAGCACAAGGCCTAATGGGCCTTAAAACATGCCAACTTTGACTTAAAAACCGCGGGTGATCACAGAAAAGTTCAATTGAATGAGTTAGTCGAACTCCGTGATCAAGCTTACGAGAATTCTTTGATTTATAAAGGGAAAACAAAAAGAATCCATGATGCCAAGATCAAAGACCGCGTTTTTAACGTTGGTGATCAAGTGCTACTTTTTAAATCTCGTTTAAAGATATTCTCGGGTAAGCTTAAAACCCGTTGGTCTGGACCATTCACAATAACCCAAGTTTTCCCTTATGGTACCATTGAGTTAGCTCAACCCGATGGTCCCAATTTTAAGGTGAATGGTCACCGTTTAAAACATTACTTTGGAGGGGATGTACCAACCATGGTAGTCCTGGATCTCTAAACTTTCCCCAAGGACGATTAAATTCGGGGATCGAGTCAAGCTACGTGACTCGGAAATCAAAAACAAAGCGCTTCGTGGGTGGCAACCCATGCTTATCCAATTTCATCTTCTTATTTTCTATTTTCTAACGAACAACGTGAGGAGGGGGTGCCTCTTCTACTCTTGTGTTCCGTGGTTGTTTGTGATGTTTGTTATAATTGTCCACGATTTATGATGACTCTCGTGCTCGTTATTTTCTCTCCGCTCGAGTTTCATTCATCGGTGCTACTTGGAAATCCTATATCCGTGAATCTTATCGACTAACGTTTTCTTTGGAACAATTAATAAACGGCCTAGAATTTTGTTAGGATTACCTTAACCCGTAAAAACATTGAGGACAATGCTTCATTCTAGTCTGGGGGAGGGTGAATCTTCGATTCGATGACCTTGCATTTTTCACAATGTCGTGCACTCTTGCAACTCCGTTTTCCACCAAAATTTTAAAGTTTTGTCACCACTTTAAAAAAATGATATAATAATAAGATTTGACACCTTGTTTTGACTTTCCTACCGGCGAGAGTAGAAATAAATGTTTTGACTTGACCGGGCGTGTTGAGCCCTAGCTCGTCTCCCTTAACCAAAATAATCAAAAGATTATGGCTAAGCATCCGCGAATCTTATTACTTGGGATTTTAAATTTGCGCAGATCAAGGAATGATAGAGTTTATTTAGAAGTTTCGTGCTAAACATGGAGTAGTTGGATCTCTTTAGAGCCTACGAAAGGTACTTGTGGCCTCCTTGTTCCCACAAGCTTGCACACCAATAAAAATAGATCTCTAGGTTTAATTAAGGGTATACGGTTTGGGCAACACTTAGTTTTTTCTCGTTCCCAACAAAATCTCTGCATATGGGGGTTTGGTACACATAGGGGTACTGCCAGTGTTACGATGAAATAGACTATTGCATCTTGCTGGTTCGCAGCCGATGTTGTGATCTTAGTAATGGCCGTAGGACTCGGGGTTTGGCATATGATTATGAATATCAATAATAATAGTCCAAAGCCAAATAAAAAGGCAGAGGAATCCAAAGCTATAAAAAAGCAGCGGATAGAAATCCAAAGTCATAATAAAGCTCTTACATCTTGGCGGCTCATAAACCGTTGATTGTAAAAGAAATAAGGGACTAAGGACCAAAGTATTATTAAAGTGCTTATGATTATGCAAAAATGCCAAGCTTCGACTCCGGGGGTTTCCTTAATAAAAAGCTTCCGTTTCGGGTATCAAACATGGTATGTCTTGGTCGTAAATAAAAAGGGGGACCCCTACAAATCGTGTAAAATCAGAGACCTTCATGTGGACCCGATTTCCGTATGCAGGGATTTTCGAGTGAAAGTTTGGAAACTATTTAGCGTTCAAATTTTGTGCTCTTATCGGACTAACAAATATCAAAACGAGAAAATATGAAGCAATTCATTTCTCACAAATTAAAATCTTGAGATACAAAACTTAGGACTTGGGAACAAGAGGTAATGACACAAGTAACTTTTGTGGGTAGTGTTAGCACCTAACTTGTGGATAAACAATGATCTCGATTTTACGCTTAGTTTGTGAGCTTGTGAAAAATCAAGGATGACGATTTTTATCCGTATGGTCTCTTCTCTGTGAGAAGTGTTTCTACTCGTTGACCCTGAAAAATTATCAACAGATAAGAATTGATAATAAAAGTCGAAGCAAACCGTCACATATATATAAATGAAAAAGTACAAAAAGAGTAGTTGTAGTTATTATTCATGAAAATTGGAAAACGGAGCGTTTTCGGGAATAAATGATTTTATTACTTCTTTCGAAACACCTTGCTACTTTACAAAGTTAGTAGGAAAAGTTTTGAAATTATTCATCCCAAAAGCGTGAATTGATCACATTGCGTAAGGACACGACAATACCTTAGTCCGGGGGATTTTGGTATGTGCTAATTCACATACCATTTTATGGCCGAATACCGACCCAAATTGACTAAATGAGCTAACAAATGCCAAAGAAACATGTGTTTGTTAGCCTCGCTCTTTTATAAAGATAACGTCACATACGTGAAATGGACTAGATATGTAGCAAGTTGTGCCAATAGGGACTACTTATGTTAACTAGGCAAACTTGTGATGTGTAGAGCCTATAAATACCCCTCATGACTCTCCATGAGGGGTGTGAGAAATTGTGTAACTTTCACTTAGTCTTTAATAAAACTTTTTTCTTCACCCTCTCTCTACTTTATCTCTCTAGAACCAAACATGGAATTCATATACTTTGATCAACCTAGACCTCCCGAATCACATAAAATCATTACTTTTCGGTCCTACAATTGGTATCAGAGCTATGGTGTTTATTATTTAATGATTTTTACGTGATTCGGGAGGTCTAGGTTGATCAAAGTATATGAATTCCATGTTTGGTTCTAGAGAGATAAAGTAGAGAGAGGGTGAAGAAAAAGGTTTTATTAAAGACTAAGTGAAAGTTACACAATTTCTCACACCCCTCATGGAGAGTCATGAGGGGTATTTATAGGCTCTACACATCACAAGTTTGCCTAGTTAACAGAAGTAGTCCCTATTGGCACAACTTGCTACATATCTAGTCCATTTCACGTATGTGACGTTATCTTTATAAAAGAGCGAGGCTAACAATCTCCCTCCAAGATATCGTCACACGTGAATGGTTACAATGAGACCTATAAATACATAAACAATGTAAATTACAACAATAGTAAACTATGTTGACGTTGTTGAAGCGCAGAGTCTCTGTAGTCTAGATACTGAGGCAGACTTGAAGTTCTCTCTTCCGACGATCTCAGCGTTTGATCTTTGACACTGACGGTAAAGGTCTTTGTAGCTCTGAACTTCAACTGTAATGGTCTAGTTATGTTATTACTCCCTCCTAACTAGTGATCCTTTATTCTTTTTCCTGCTCCCTCCTGAACCGACAACTCTCTTTTCATCACGCAGCGGATAAAGTAGATTCAAAAGTGTAGGCACATGGTTGTCGTTCGGGGAGCATCATGACAATATAACTCACATAGTATTGCACAGAAGGTTGGTAATACGCTCCGATGTACACATCATTAGTACTTCTTCGGTTCTAGTGTAAGCACAATTCCCTCGAATAACTAACGTACTAGAGATGAAACACTACTTCTTTTGGCATGTTCTTTTAGAAAGATTTTTAATGGAACATATATCATCATCGACTTATTTTTTAAAGACAAGCCTCATTCTATCCGAACGAGCCAATATCTTTCTTTGGTTCGTTCACAGTCAACGACAACAACACATGAAACACCTACCAGAGACCCTCGAATGGATCTTGAAGTCCTTCAATTGATTACTTCATCCAGATTATGTTGAATACGTTGATATCTTGTTTAGTTGTGTTTTTGTGTGATAAGTTATTGGGTTGTGATTCGGATTATTAAGATAGATGATGATGGAGATCGTTTTTTTTTAGTGTGATTGATGCAGGTCTGAGATGAGTTAAGTGACGGGTTGCTTGTTTCAGATTTGGATTTAAGGAGATGCATGTATCTGAGTTTGTGAAAAAGTTTGGTGAGAGGAGCGTGTGAGTGGGAGGCGGATATTATGATATGTGTTTTAGGGTTAAGTCAAATGTGGAAGTGTGTAGTTAAGGTATTACTTGTTATACCATTTTAGCTGTGTAAGTATGGATCCGATTTTATCAGTTGTACCATGGATTGGGTATTTCATTTGTTTTGGGTTGCTCAAGTGACTCACCACATATCATACTGGGCTGAAATTGGACTGCATAACTATATCGTATATTGGTATTGGGTTATAGTGCACACTGTTGGATTGGACTAAATGATTGGATTTGCAATAAACAAAAATTTTTATCCGTATATTTGTCTTATAAAAATATTGGATACAAAATTTTATATACTTTGGTTAATGAGTGATATTTTGGTATTATAATTTTCACGGGGATACATAAATTCACGGCTAGAATTGTTATGGTTTGACAAAAATGACTACGGGGTTTTTGTACGGTATTATTGATTTGACTTTGAGGTGACATTTCAAAAGGTGTACTTATTTATCTCAAAGTCTAGGGGTGGTTGGATGCACGACTTTTGAAGATAACTTGTCTGCGCAAATTAAAAAATTCAGTCTTGACAATCTAGTTATTACTGATGTAAGGAGTTACGTTGTAGTGCTCACAGTATAGCTATCACTTAAAGGAGTTACGTTGTAGTACTCAGTGTCACACGAAGTAGTGGATTGTTCAAGCGGCGAATATTTCGTGCAACCTCATACTTAAAGGAGTTACATTGTAGTGCTCAGTATAGGTATTAAGTCACATGTATCGTACAAGCATTAAGTCACAAGATGGGATGTTTACTTCGTTTTCCAGTTGGTCATATCGGGCTGTCTCCATATGTGGTCATTACTATTAGCCAGTGAATTCAAAGGAGGTTTAATTACAGGTTGATTTGAGAGACAAGTATTGAGAGTATTTTTGCGACATATACTCACAAATTATGCTTACACGGTCTATCTATATTGCATCAGAAGTGTAAAGTACGGGTAATTATGGCATGTACACAAAATAGTACGATGATTTCGACAAATCGCAACCATCAGGAGGGAGAAGAACATGCCAAAAGAAGTAGTGTTTCATCTCTAGTACGATGGTTGTTCGAGGGAATTGTGCTTACACTAGAACCGAAGAAGTACTAATGATGTGTACATCGGAGCGTATTACCAACCTTCTGTGCAATACTATGTGAGTTATATTGTCATGATGCTCCCCGAACGACAACCATGTGCCTACACTTTTGAATCTACTTTATCCGCTGCGTGATGAAAAGAGAGTTGTCGGTTCAGGAGGGAGCAGGAAAAAGAATAAAGGCTCACTAGTTAGGAGGGAGTAATAACCTAACTAGACCATTACAGTTGAAGTTCAGAGCTACAAATACCTTTGCCGTCAGTGTCAAAGATTAAACGCTGAGATCGTCGAAAGAGAGAACTTCAAGTCTGCCTCAGTATCTAGACTACAGAGACTCTGCGCTTCAACAACTTCAACATAGTTTACTATTGTTGTAATTTACATTGTTTATGTATTTATAGGTCTCATTGTAACCATTCACGTGTGACGATATCTTGGAGGGAGATTGTTAGCCTCGCTCTTTTATAAAGATAACTTCACATACGTGAAATGGACTAGATATGTAGCAAGTTGTGCCAATAGGGACTACTTATGTTAACTAGGCAAACTTGTGATGTGTAGAGCCTATAAATACCCCTCATGACTCTCCATGAGGGGTGTGAGAAATTGTGTAACTTTCACTTAGTCTTTAATAAAACCTTTTTCTTCACCCTCTCTCTACTTTATCTCTCTAGAACCAAACATGGAATTCATATACTTTGATCAACCTAGACCTCCCGAATCACATAAAAATCATTACTTTTCGGTCCTACAGTGTTTTTATGTTGTGAACATGCGGGTACGGATTTATCACAAAAAGACGAAAAATCTTGCAAATACCAGAAAAACGGGCACGAGAGTGGAAGATGGTCAAATAGTCAAAGCTGGGATCCAAAAGTCAACATGAGTCCTTCATTTATTCAAGATTGGCAGAATTAGTCCTTGCACTACACTTTTAAAGATTGGCAAAATCAGCCCTTGGAATTCTAAAGTTTTCACAATTGGTCCTTGTAATTTTCAATTCCATAAATATGAAATTACAATGCGTTCAAAGTCTGATCCAATTAAAATCCAAGCCCTTTTTACAAAAGCCCAAAATTACAAAATAATTACAACACCAATTGCCCAAAGCCCATTCCCATAAGCCCAAGTCCAACGAGCCATGGTCAAAAGTAATATACCGGGTCAAAGAAGTCAGCATGGTCAAATAAACATAAAACAAACATACCCTTTTTCCCTCTTTTCCCCCAAATACTCAGAACCACCACACCCATGAACCCTAATTGTTCACTTGGTTCAATTGGCTCAAGCCACGATAATTAACCAATTATTTCCAATCATTTGAGCTTCTAAAAGCACACCCCACGTGACAGGGGTGTGTCAGAGAGAATGTGTGAAGCTACAAGGACACTTGGCAGCCTACCATTGGACAAGACACCTCATATTAACTCATTGGATTCGCCTTCCAGAAGCCTCTGACACCGAAAGAGAATAATTACACGAATGGGGCATTGGTGGCTACTCATTGGTTGATACACATCACTTATTGTGATCCAAGGATTGAGGAATAATCAAAGAAGCACAAATCTCATTTGAGGGCTATTAGTAGAGGAGAGAAAGCACAAAATTCACCTGGATCGCCAGCATGGCATTGTAACTCCTCACTCCTCACCTCTCCTATATAAAGAGGTCTTTAGTAGTTCATTTTCTGTGTAATTTTCTAGTGTATGTAAATGCTGTCAAATTTTCATTGTAACTAGTTTAGTCTCTGTAATCTTCAATTAAGTTTTTAATAAAGAGTATTTTAGTTAATTGTTTTAATTTTCAGCTTAATCATTTTTATCCTATTACTTATTCTGTTTCTAAATCTCTCTTAATATAGTTTTAATTTAGTAGTTTTTAGTTTATTTACTCTATAAGCATTCAAACTTTACACATTTACAAAAGAAAAAAAGATAAATAAAAAAATCCAGAAAATTATAAAAAATAAAAAAAAATGTTTCAAATAAGTAGTTCAGATCTCAGATAAGCTGATTTAGCTTATTATATAGTATATTCAAGCTTTTATAGCTTGTTGTATACTAGTCATTGTTCCATTCAAAGAATGTTGGATCCTGAATTTGCAGTGGAGATTTGGATAGATTAGGTCAGACAGGGAAGGACCTGCCTATCCTAGAGATAGGCAAGCTTAGTGAGTCCCCCTCTGTTCATGCAGAGGGGGAGTGCTTGGGTAAATTTCTGTATTGATAAATTTCTATAATAGTAATTGTTGTAGTGATCTGATTTGCTTTTTCAGTAGTTTGAGTAGTTTATATTGAGCTTGATTGGCTAGTGTTAGATTTGTTAGTTTAGATCTGATTTAGCTTATTCTCATTTGGTCATCTGTTTTTGTAATTATTTGATATGTAGTATAGTTAATTGTAGTGACAGATTTGAATTTGATTGATATTTCTGAGTTTTAAATAGTTGTTAGTATAGCTGAGTTTGATCATTGACTGTTTGATAATAGTTAAGTGCATCTGTTAGTGTTGAAATCTAGTGTAGTTGTAGTTGATAGCTTGTTGCATCATCTGTCATATTTGTAATTCTGAATCACTAAGTTTCAGTTGGATCATATTTAGATTGGAAATTGACTTTGTTTTGAATACTGATTTGTGATTGTAATTGATGAGCAGTTATAGAGTTTTGTCAGTGAAAGTGGATCTGTGTTGATGAATGCTTGAGTATCTGCTATAACTATAAGTTTGAATTGTTGCACTGCTGTTTGATTAAGTTGCAGTATACTGTAGTTTCGTTGTTTATTAGTGTTTTAGACTAGAATTTGATTTGATTGAAGGAGTTTAGTGTAATAATAATTAGAATTATAGTGTAATTGGTAGAATTAGGGAGTGTTTGGATCTGTTTTATGCTGATTGAAGTTGTGGTTAGACTAATGTTTAATGGTCACACATAGGATACATTAGTGTAATAAGTGAGATTAACACCAATAAAACAGTAAAATTTACATAAAAAGTCAAAAGCAGATTTCACTTTAGTTAAACTATTAAAGTAGTGTTTTAACAGTTGGTAAATTTGTAGAATTAGTTACAATTTAATTCTAGTAGTTAAATTTAGTATATTTGTAGCTTAATATCACATATAGGAGTAGAAATTTACTGGTGAAATTGAATTTAGTCAAACTGAAAAGTATAAAAAAGTCAACTATCACTTAAATTGATAGTAGTTCACAGATTGCTGAACTAGATTGAAATTAGAGTAGTAGATAAGGATTTTTTATTAGGCCATTATTTTATTTAGATACTCAGTTGTACCATTGACCTTTTGCCCCCTTAAGCTGGTTCATTTGAGCTTATTTCAACTGCTTATTGAGTCTGTGAGACAGCTTAGTGAGACAAAGTTGCTGTTTGGCTTTAGAGACCTGCTAGTGATTTTACTTGCTTGAATTAGTGAATTTGTGATTGTTTCTGAGTCATTTGTTGTTGTATAAGCCTAGTGCATGATTAATTTGCTTCTGGATCAGCTCATACTTGTTCTGCTTATATCAATAAGTTTGAAATTTGAGCTTATTTCATTGGTTTGTTGAATCTGTGGATTTTCGTACTAGTAATTGGTCATACTTTGCATTTACTGAGCATTTTACATCATTCTTAGCTTGTGTGTTAAGTTTCAATTAGTTTTGATCACAAGTGCTTATTAATAAGCACTTGTGATAAGCAGTTTTACACTAAATAAGCAGTTTTACTATTCATTTTCACTTCAAATTTTTTATCTGAGTTACTTTTATTATTTTTAATTTTCTGGAATTTTTCCAAATTTTTCTAAGCCTTTTTTTTTCAATTTTAAATAGTTTTTGAATACCAAAAATTAATAAAAATTCAGAAAAGGTCGTGAAAAATACAAAAATATTTTTAGAAATTCTTTTATAATATTTTAGAATTTTTAGAATTAAATTTTCATTTTTCCACTTTATTTTTCTATTTTTCTTTATTTTTAATTCATTTAAAATTCCAAAAATCAATTTTAATTCATAGAAAATAAAAGAAAAGTCAAAAAATATTTTTCTTTTTCTGGAAATTCATTTTATTAGTTTAAGATTTTTAGAAATTATTTTCAAGTTTTTAGGATCATTTTTTAATAAACGTTACGTTTTAAATTTCGCGGTTGCATTTCCGTTTTTACGTTTTTAACTTCGGTGCATATATAGCTTGTACTCTTTGCATATTTCATAATTGTTTGTGATTACTTGAATATATTGATTTCTATTTTCACATTTTCACTTTTCAATTCACGGTTTCACGAATCAATATTCTTGATTCCATTCGCCTTCACTAGGATACGACTCGGGTGATCCGTATTTTACGCGGATCACTTCGATATACTACTATATATTATAATTAGTTTTCACACGAATCAAGTTCCATCAATAAAACCAGTCTTATTCTTGCCCTTAAGGGCTAATAGCATAGCTCAAGACCAGACATTGTAATTTTGAGTTCCTTTAAGTTTTATAGAGACAACAGTTAAAGAAGCAGAATCATTAGCATGCAGATGTTATGGATTACTCAGATCAAGTTTGCTAATCAAGGTGATTGGGTCGCCATCAGAATGCACAGAAGCCTTGATGTGCGGATTGTGGTCTACACGAAAGTTTTACTTCTCAAGGGATCTTGAAAAGCTTACAATCCTCACCAGACTGTGTACCTGACCGATGTAGTATAGTGAAGTGGCAAGTACCGGAGGATTGATCGTTCTCCATAGGGAATAGTGTTTGTTAGGATTGACATTAATTTAACTAGGTCTAGAGGTGAGAGATGATTCTTTTTGTATGTTTATATTTTATAGAAAGCAATTAAAAATCTTGGGTTTTTTGAAGAATGGAGGAATTAGTTGCTAGTCAACTAACCCAAGTAAATACTAATGCAATAAAAATAAAATAACAATAAAGTAAAGTATGTAACTATAAATGGAGAAAACGTGTTTACTTAGATTTCATTACTCCCTAGTTATCTTTTATTGATTGATAAGCTTGTTACAATTGCGTGGGTGATGCGTGGGGTTTGCACCAGGCTTTACCTCTCAAGGGATCTTGAGAAGCTTACAACCCCCACCAGGCAGTGTACCTGATCGATGTAGTATAGTATAATGACAAGTACCGGGGGATTGATCGTTCAGCTAGGAATAGTGTCGCTAGGATTAGAAAACCTAAAGACTAGGTCTAGAGATGAGGGACGATTCTTTTTGTATTTTTTATATTTTTAGAAAAGCAAGTAAAAATCTCGGGTTTGAAGGATTTAGGCGGAATTAGTTGCTAGTCAACTAACCCAATACTAAAGATGCAATCAAAATAAAATACTATAAATGAAAATAAAACTAAATTATACTAAGGTTGTGAGCAATATGTGGGAGAAATGTGTTTACTTAGATTTCACTACTCCCTAGATATCTTTTACACGTTAATTACTTGTTATAGTTGCGTGGATGACGGATTGTATTCCTTAATACCATTCATGGGGTGGCGTACTTACTTCCCCAATCCTATGAGTGCCTACTTCACTCCTATGTCGAGCCGGCTAAGAAGCTCCTAACATGGGATCATTAGAATTTACTCATGCATTAAATACAACAAATAAAACCTAGTACACATCGGTTCATGTTTCCTAAGACGTTCAAGCATGTTACACAATGGAGATCTGCCAGTTTTCTTAAGCCTAACATTGAAATCATTCATCCAATACAACCATAAACAAGTAATCAACACATAATTAACATCTAGGTTTCATTAGATCTAAGCAAACACAAGATAGATCTAGCCTAGCATGTTGAAATCAAGACAAGCACAAGATATAGACAACCAACACATAGACATATTGATTGAATTAAGAGAAGACTTATCTCAATAGCACATGAAAGGATTCAAGGGTTGAAAACCCTTGAAAAAGCTGTAAAATACGTACAAGGTTCGGCCCTAGGGTTTCTCCACACAAGTTCCTTCTAATGAATGAAAATTAGAAAACTATATATAGATTTAAGAAGGTGACGGCATCAAGAACAAATGTCTGACGCCGTCATCTCGCCGCCAAATAGTTCCTCGGACTGCCTAGATCTGGATCTGACGCCGTCATGTAGTCCCTTTATGCAGGCCGTCACACAATTAACTCTTGACGCTCTTCTTGTGACGCCTTCATGTTTGTACTGGGTCGTCATGGACTTTACTCTTGACGCCGTCAGGAATTGCCTCTTGACGCCGTCATACACTGTTCTCAGCATGAAAAATTAAGTCTTTGGCGTTTTCTTCACTTTTATGCTCCAAAAACGTCCGAATTGCTTCCTTTTTCAGATTTCACTCCCAAAGTACCTAAAATCACAAAAGGAATGATGTTGGGTAATATTTGATCAAATAAATTCAATTCCATGCTTAAATGACCCCCTAAAAGTGGTTCATTTTTCGCCTCATCAGTGGGTGACGGGTTGCATTCCTTAATAACATTTGTGCGGCCGTGTATGATCTTTCCCAACTCTATAAGCTTCTATCTCTTCCTATGGCGGCACGTTAAGTATCCTTACCATAGCCTCCTTAATAGTCACTTATGCATTAAATACAACCATTAAAATCGTAGTACACATCCGATTCATGTTTCTTAAGACGTTCAAGCAAGTTACCAAATAGGAGATTAGCTAGTTTTCTTAAGCCTAACATCGATTAACAATCACCTAACAACAATTAATAACCAATAATCAATAACTAGGTTTCACTACATCTAAGCAAACACAAATAAACCTAGCCTAGCATGTTAAAAGAAAGACAAGCGTAAGATAAAATCAAACAACACATAGACATATTGAATGATTGATAGATTACTTATCTTCAATTAAACATGGAAGAGACAAGGGTATGAAACCCTTAAAAACTTCTGAAATTCGACCTAGGGTTTGTGTGACAAAGTTCCTCTCCAAAGTTGCACACTAATGAATTAAAAATCCAAAACTATACATAGATTTACAAGGGTGACGACGTCACCTTTTAATGGTTGACGCCGTCATCTCGCCGCGGCTAGGGTTTCTTGTCGTCCAATCCAACTTCTTGACGTCGTCTCGTTATAAGGGTTCTGGGCCGTCACGCTTTAGAGTTATACGTGACGGCCTTCTTCAAGTAAAGAGTGACGCCTTCACGTGTTATGCCCAAAAAGTCTTCTGGCGCGTCAAGTGTAAAAGTAAATTTCACCTCTTGTCACAAAGGTTGACGCCGTCCCTTAGGAACAGGTGACGCCGTCAGGTGTAATTTCCAGCTTGGATTCTTGACTTTGTCGTTTTCTTCACTTTATGCTCCAAAAATGTCCAAAATGCTATGTTTTCTAGAATTCTCTTCAAAAGTACCTAAAATGACAAAAGGAACGATTTAGAGTAATAATAGATCATATTATCATGACATAAGGCTTAAATGACCCCTTAAAAGCGTAACAAATCTTGCCTCATCAAATACCCTTACATAAAGCACTAGTGAGATCAACTAGAAGATTTGCGTTATCAGCAGCAATTTGTCAACTTGTATTATCAGCAGCAATTGGTCAAACCATAGGATAATTCATCCGTAGAATCTTTTTTATGATCAACTTGCTAAATCAGTAAATATCACAGACTCAAATACCCCCCACTAAGTGACATTAACTCTTATTAATCTCCAAATCAGATCTATATAAAGAAGCCTTCAAGTCACAAGCTACCCAAATCAATTACACACTAATACCAAACACACCAAAAGCTTTCCAACAACACCAATCATGAATCCTAAGTCCAATGTCATTGAAATTTCTTCTGATTCATCTTCTGACTCTATCTATGATATACCCCAAATCAAGAGGGCATATTACTACATTGGTGAGGGACCTTCTGAGGTCTATCCATCTCCTTCTTCATTAGAGGAAACTCTAAATCCAACTCCCCTAGCAGTTGTTTTCCCAGACTTCACGCCAGTCACTGAGTTTCTCACTAGTGAGATGGAAAGGGTTGTTGCTGATAAATTTGTTACGCTTTTAAGGTATTTGATGATCATATTATAATTGAGCCCTCTCGGTTGGGTTGGCATTTGGAATGGTGATGGTGAATTCAGTTATTCAGATGAATCAGAGTCAGATGAAATATTGATGATGCTTGGATTAGATGTCATGGTTGCTTCTTGATGTGTGGTTATGAACTTTTAATTAGGGATTTCGATTGCAAATGAGGTTGGTGAAGATTTGGGGATTTTTACCCTCTATTTATAAAACCATTTAAGTCTCGTGTTTCGAAGAAGTTATTACCATTAATGCTAGGCGCTTTACACGTAATTAAGAAAGAAAGTTTGAATAACAAAAGAGATTTTCACTGAATAATGGTTACCACTGATGAAGTGTTTCTGCTGATTGACCATATTGTTGCTGCTGATGGAAGGAATGGTTGACCGTAGTTAACATTAAGTAGGTTTCTGCTGATTGACCTAATGATTCCTGCCGTTTGACTTGGTTTCTGTTGACGAGTTAGTTTTATTTGGGATTTTATTAAATTCAAATATTGGTCAAAGATTGTTTCCACAATTCTTGCCAATTACAATCCACGTTTGGAAACTTATTTCAAATAACCTAGACGTGCAAATCCCACTCACAAATAACTGATTCCCTCTCCTTATAAAACTCAAAAAATATTTCAAAACCTCTCAGCATTCAAAACCAACTCTCTCTTATCAATCAATGGCAGAACTTTTATTTAAAGGTAATCACAACAAACAAGCTTTCTTAGGTCATGGTAAAGGAGATGCTCACTATGTTCAGATGATGGAATTTCTCCAAAGATCAAAGATTCATTTTGCTTTAACCCAATGTCCTGACATTATACATGAATCTTTGGTTAAACAATTTTGGGGAACGGCTCAAGTCAGGTCTGTTGTAGACAGACCAATGGAGATTGTGGCTACTATTGATGGGGAATCATATGTAGTGACAGAGTCCTTGGTTAGGGCACAATTACAGCTAGATGATGAAGGTGGAGAGCATGCGGTGCCTAAGGAGGAGATTCTTGCAGGTCTTCAGGCTGTTGGATATGCTGGTGATGGGAAGGACTGGTACAAAAATCAATTTTGCCCTAAATGGAGATTCTTGACACACACTCTGCTTCAGTGTATGAGCTCTAAGTCTGGAGGTTGGGATCAATTCTCCACAGATATTGCTCTTGCCATTGTGTGCTTCTCTCAAGGTAGAACCTTTAATTTCTCTAAGTACATATTTGATGAAATGGTTAAAAATGTTAAGGATACCAAACTTAAATTTTTAATGTATCCCAGGTTTCTCCAAATAATCTTAGGAATTCAGACCAATGACAATACCCATATGCCTGTTAAGAGTTTGTCTAGCAAACTATTTGCTTCAATGCAAACAAAATATAATGGAGACCATAGGTCTTTATTACCTGCTATGTTGCCTGCTGGCAATGCAACTGCTGATGCAGCTGCTGGTGGTCCAGAACCTGCTGATGCTAATGCACCAGTAGTTTCTACTAAGGGTCCTTCAGTTGCTCCTGATGCAAATGAATCAGTTGCTGCTGATGCCCAACCACCACCATCTCCAAGGCCATCTACACTTAGACCTCCCACACCTATACCCTCACCAGTTGTTGATGCTCCTACTGAGCATGTGGCACCTGAGGATTTTGGCCCTGGCCAACCTGTACTCTCTCCACAGATAACAAGACTTACCACACCAAGTCCATTGAGACCTACTTCTGAAGGATATGAGGATTTAGATGTAGGATCTTATAATTCTCCTGTCAAGACCAATAATGCTCCCAATACCATAGATATTCCTACAGGTGGAGCTGAAGGTCCTGTTACTCTCACCTCCATGTGTACTTTGCTTGACAGGTATGTAAAGAAAGTTGATGACTTAGAGAAAGAACTTAAAGAAACAAAAGCTAATCTGGGTGGTCAGATAGATATGCTCACAGCAAAGGTTCAGGATTTGGAAAGACAACTTGGACATAAGAGAAAGAGGCAAGTTGTGATTGAGTCAGAAGATGAGCAGGCAGATGTGTCATTTGAGTCTCTTCATGTCTTAGCTGATGTGACTTTGGCTCAGTCCTCACCTTCACCTACACCTACCACTGCTAAATCTCTTAAGCCTCAGGAACCTATCAAGTATCACAGAAGGCAACCCAGATCTTATATTGGAAAGAAATCAAAAGTATCAGTTGAAGATCAAAATGTGGCTGCTGACTCAGGGATGCCTCCTAGTGAACCTGTTGCTGTTGTTCTTGGATATAATACACCAAGTGATAATATTGATGAAGCCCATTCTGCTATGTTGATATGAGTGGTATTGCTGCTGAGAAGGTCACTGTTGGTGTTCATACATCAGTTGATACATTCTTTATTGATGGTAAAGAGTATGTGGTTTCACCTAGCAATGATACATCTGTCCAAAAGCATACTACTGATTGAGACACACTTGCTACTCCCTATACCATAGGATCTGCTGATATTACTATTGATTCTGATGTTCAGGATTTACCTGCTGATCCTATGGAGGAGTCAGACATTCCAAAGGAAGATTCTGCTGACATTACTGGAGTTTTTGATGATGATCTTGTCTCAGAACAAGAAAAACTTGAGCAAGAAAGACTCCTGAAGGAATGTGTAGATAAGAAGAAAAGTTCAGATTTGGCTCAGGAATTACAGGCTAAATATGACTCAGAGATCCAATCTACTACACACATGTATGTTTCTACTTTGCCTATTGCAAGACAAAGAGAATTGGATGCTGCTGTTCCAAACTTTGATGAAGCTGATTGGATGCACATTGGGCAGCAAGTGGTTTCCAACCCTGTTCTTGCTAGAGAGATTCTTGGAGATAATGTTTCTGAAGCTGATTATGTTCCTAGGATGGTTGAGATTATGAAACTCAGAAGGAAGGCTGATGCTGAGAAGATTGCCAAAGTAAAGAGGGATAAACCTCTTACACAAGCACAGCAAAAGAAGATGATGAGAGAATTTGTGAAGAATCAGAGTAGTGCAGTGTACAATAATCCCTGGACTAAAACTCAGGTCTGGTCCTTATTAGATGAACAGCAGATTCACCAATACAATTTGTTTAAGACTAGACTTCATAAGGATGGACTTTTTGGTTTTCATCAGTCTCATTCAATTGTACAGCCTGCTAATCCAGAACCATCTTTCCAAGGCTTTGAGATTGGTGATGCTACTGTTACAGAACCTTCTCCTTCAGCTGATAACATTTCATCTGTTGACCAGGGTGATCATATTGCTAATCATGTCCATGTTGTTTCTGCTAATCCTTCTACTGATGTTTCTGCTGATCATACTCCTGTTGATAATACTTCTTCTCTGGAGAAGGGAAAAGCTAAGTTTGTTGAAGAAGTTATTCCTTCTAGGAAGAGGTCCAGACGACAGATGAAGGAAGATAGATTAGGTGAAGAGGCTGCACAAAGATTACATATGGATCAAATTCATGAGGAAAAGGTTAGACTCATTGAACTTGAAGCTGCTAGGGCTAAACAAGCTAGGTTGGATATGGAGGCTCAATATGTTCATGTTTCACCTTCTGCAATGGATTCTGCTATTCCCTCATCAATACTTTCCTCAGTTGATACTCTTGATCCTTCAGCAGTTACTCATGAGCCTGCACTGACCATTGATGAACCATCTTCTCCTCACTCTGCTATATATATTCCTGTCAGATGGGCCAAGAGAATGGCTAGAATAAAAACCTCTAAACCTCCTCCTGTGAAGAGGAAGTTGGACTTTACTGCTGATGATGCTTCTTTTATTGAGGAAGGGTCTCCTGAAGATTGGCCTAATGGGTTTCTAAATGTCTTGGTTAGATGGGAGGTTTCTAGTAATGGGCAGTCTAATACTATTTATAGGCTTGATGGATCATCTATGTCATTCACATTTCTGCAGGAAATTTTGCATCTTGTTGATCATCAAGATCTACTTACTCTTTATGACCTGGTTACCAAGTATTATGCTAATCACACTCCTGAAGGTGCTGGGTTATATCTATGGGGTGATCTTCAAGTGCTTATGGACTCTGAGTCTTCCACTGGTTCTAGTTATGCAGTTTGGAATAATAATCATAGGTGGAAAGTATTAAGTTGGAGGTTTTATCCTGTTCCCTATGTTCATGTCTTTGAAACTACATCTGGTATTAGGGTGGCTATGTTTATAGACAGGGATTATCCTTTGACTGTGCCTCTTATGGAGAAAATGCTTCTGCATCATTTGGAAATTCCTCCTGGTCCAGTTGGGAATGCTAGACTCTTTGTTGAGTCTTTGATTCGTTTGTTCAAATCTAGGATCAGGGCAGCCAGAGCTCCTTGAGTAATGGTATTGTATATTTTTGTATGTTTCTTTTCTTTATTTAAAAAAAAAAAAAAAAAAAAAAAAAAAAAAAAAACAAAAACAAAAACAAAAACAAAAACAAAAACTAACATATTTGTATAGTATTTTGATGTTGTATGCAGGTTTTGGTGTTGGTTTTTCCCTATACCTTATCTGGTTATCAACTTACCAAGATGTTGACTATTTCATAAAAAAGTTGGCTAGTCCAAAGGGTACAGCTTTGGTAAAGACAAGTCAAATATGTTGATAGTTGTAATAGTTTACTAAAAACTATTGGGTTCTCAACTCACCCATGCTTAACAGCTGAGAGTTGGATGGTTGTCAATTGACCATGGATTTTTCATTATGGATTCCCAATAATTGGCTAGCCCATAAGTGTATGGATTGTGGTAAAGGCAATGGAAAACCATATTTGGTATTCAATTTACCAAGGTGATTTAATCAACCAAATAATTGACTAGTCCTGAGCAAACGGCTACAGGTAAATAAATCTCAAATCCGTTTATAGCTGATGATTTGCTAAAAATCATATGGTCGTCAGTGTACCATAGTTTGTGAACTGAAATATTTGGCTACTCCAGTAGTAATGGCTATTGGTAAAGAGACATCAAATCCATTATTTTCTATGATTCACCTCTCACAGGAGTTAACACACCTGGAAGTGATGAGAATAGTATGAAACTTCTGTTTTGATGTACATTTGGTCATTTGTTGCTGCAAAGAATGGTGTTTTAGAATTTTTGCTGATCATGGAGATGCTGCTGATAAAGACTCTTTGCTGTCAAATTTCATGATCAATCCTTTTATTCTTGAATTAAAGATCTATCAAGAATCTTGGAGCTAACCATGTCAACTGCAAGATTAGGGGAGGATTGTAAGTAATTATTGAAGTCAGCATATAGATACTACTGATGGATACTGCTGACAGGATTCTGCTGAAGCTTATATAGATTTTGCTGATGATCTGGATTCTGCTGATGCACTAGTTTCTGCGGATATAGTTAATCCGTAGATAAGAGTTAGTTATTTTAGGATAAGATATGTAGAATATCTTCTAGAGTTTTATGCATATATGTTTCTTGTAACAGAGATTAGGGTTTCTAATAGTATAAAAGGAACCCAAGGTCATTGTATTCCGGACGTGTTAATAAAAAAATTCTTAGTGAATAATAAAATGATCCATAGAGGATCAAAGTATTTAGTATACTATTTGTATTTATTTTCCGCAATAGATACAAGCTTACAGAGATTCTCCATATAGTTTACTAGTGATTACATTAGTAGGTTATCGATCCATTGGCTCAAGATCTATCAAGGGTAGATCCTACAATCATCCTTAATCTCATAGGGTCGAATCACATCAACTGGTCCTTAGTTCTTCCCTCATGTGAGGCATCATAAAAGTAATCTTTTCTAACCCATCAGTAACCTGAACTAGTCCCTTATCATAATCATAACACATCTTAGTTGCCTCAACAAAAGGTTGCCCTAGAACAATTTCACCTAAGTAAGGGTCTATAATACCTCTAACATCTTCTAGGATTACAAATTCGCATCGGTAAGTGAAGTTTCCTATAAAGATGCGTACCCCTTCTATTCTCTTAACAAAATTACAAAGTCGATTAGGGTTATAAGAGTCTTTTCTGGGGTCCAATCTTCCATTCAAAATCCAATTGTAGTAGAGCCTAGACATAATATTTATGGGTGCTTTTAAGTCAATGTATGTATGCTCTCTAAACATATAGCCAACAATGCAAGGGATTTTGATGTCCTATAGTTATGCTTCATAATCCATGGTTTCGTCCTATATTTCAAGGGACAATGGTGTTTCAAAAGGAACCTATGGTAACTCAATTCCTCAGGAGTTGGAGAGAAATTTGTAAACTCAATTTTCATTCGGATTGGTTTATTAAGCTCCTTAAATGTGTTAATTTCTCTCTCTCTCTCTCTCTCTCTCTCTCTCTCTCTCTCTCTCTCTCTCTCTCTCTCTCTCTTCGTTTATTTGCTAAAAGCCCCTTGTTAATTTCTAAACATCGATTCTCAATATCCATAATGACACACCTTACACGAACAAAGGCACAAAGAAAAAGATAGACTAAAGAAGACCTTCAAAATAAAAATAAAAATCTCACTAGAACGAAATCTAATGAGTAGACCTAATAAAAATAAAATTCAACCTAAACAATAACTATTTCCCGGCAACGGCGCCAAAAACTTTGATGTGCGGATTGTGGTCTACACGAAAGTTTTACTTCTCAAGGGATCGTGAGAAGCTTACAATCCCCACCAAGCAGTGTACCTGACCGATGTAGTATAGTGAAGTAGCAAGTACCTGGGGATTGATTGTTCTCCACAGAGAATAGTGTTCATTAGGATTGAAATTAATCTAACTAGGTCTAGAGGTGAGGGATGATTCTTTTTGTACTTTTATATTTTATGGAAAGCAATTAAAAATCTCGGGATTTTGGAAGAGTGGGCGGAACTAGTTGCTAGTCAACTAACCTAAGTAACTACTAATGCAATAAAAATAAAATAACAATAAAGTAAAGTGTATAACTATAAATGGAGAAAACGTGTTTACTTAGATTTCATTACTCCCGAGTTATCTTTTATTGATTTATAAGCTTGTTACAATTGCGTGGGTGATGGGTTGCATTCCTTATTACCATTTGTGGGGCCGTGTACGATCTTCCCCAACTCTATAAGCTTCTATCTCTTCCTATGGCGACACGTTAAGTATCCTTTCCATGGCCTCCTTAATAGTCACTTATGCATTAAATACAACTATTATAATCATAGTACACATCCGATTCATGTTTCTTAAAACGTTCAAGCAAGTTACCGAATAGGAGATTAGCCAGTTTTCTTAAGCCTAACATCGATTAACAATCACCCAACAACAATTAATAACCAACCATGAACCAATAATCAATAACTAGGTTTCACTACATCTAAGCAAACACAAATAAATCTAGCCTAGCATGTTAAAAGAAAGACAAGTGTAAGATAAAATCAAACAACACATAGACATATTGAATGATTGATAGATTACTTATCTTCAATTAAACATGGAAGAGACAATGGTATGAAACCCTTAAAAACTTCTGAAATTCGACCTAGGGTTTGTGTGACAAAGTTCCTCTCCAAAGTTGCACACTAATGAATTAAAAATCCAAAACTATATATAGATTTACAAGGGTGACGGCGTCACCTTTTAATGGTTGACGCCGTCATCTCGCCGCGGCTAGGGTTTCTTGTCCTCCAATCCAACTTCTTGACACCGTCTCATTCTATAGGTACTGGGCCGTCACGCTTTAGAGTTATATGTGACGGCCTTCTTCAGGTAAAGAGTGACGCCGTCACGTGTTATGCCCAAAAAGTCTTCTGGCGCGTCAAGTGTAAAAGTAATTTCCACCTCTTGTCACAAAGGCTGACACCGTCCCTTAGGAACAGGTGACGCTGTCAGGTGTAATTTCCAGCTTAGATTCTTGACTTTGTCGTTTTCTTCACTTTATGCTCCAAAAATGTCCAAATTGCAATGTTTTCCAAAATTCTCTCCAAAAGTACCTAAAATGACAAAAGGATTGATTTAGCGTAATAATTGATCATATTATCATGACTTAAGGCTTAAATGACCCCTTAAAAGCGTAACAAATTTCGCCTCATCAAGCCTCATACTCATCATCAATATAACAATGAAGAGACATGATAACATCATAGATAACAAACAAAAAACAAAAATCGACAACAATCAAACAAACACACATGAAGGCAGAGAAAGAAGTTCCCATGCTTTCCTTCCACCTAAGGTGGTAGGTCAATGGCGCACACAAACACAATCAAGAGATATAGAAACTAAAAAAATAGATAACCACCACAACACCTCAGATACCACAAAACTACTTAAATAAGTGTTTTAAATGATAAATGTTAAATATTTTTTGTAAGATAATTTGATCTAACATATCATGTCGTTTTTTCATGTTTGTGTTATTTTTCTATTTTTCTTTAAAGTAAAGGGCTGGCGAAGGGACCAACGATGCAGCAATGACGCATCCTCAGGTGCAATTTGGCAGCGTCATAGGGCAAAAAAACCCTATGGCGTGTGTTACGCCACTGCATCAGGCACTCAAAGAATTCTTAGGGGATCTTTGAGAATGTCTTCGCAAAGTAAAATTCAAGGTAAGAATATTTGTGGACCAAATCTCGTCAGCTTTGACCCATAGCTCATACTAAAGAAATTGTTTAAACCAAATGTATTCCACGTAATAGGCAATTCAAACAACCTACTCATTTTTCCGAGGATGAGTAAATTGTAATTTGCTTTTTAGCATCTTTTGAGTCTATGGGGAAGTCTAAATCTTCTCAGCATTTTTGTCTGTATAAGTCCCTTGCATGCACAACAAAGGTTGCATGAATCTTTCTTTTCATGTCAACATATTATACAACAAAGGTTAAGCAATGACTTGCGCAAATACTAAGTGCGACTACACATAAATCAATTTTATTTTAAAATTTTAGTTTACTATATGAACATATAAGAATTTACCCATGAAATGTGATATAAGTACAACTAATAAATATGTATGAGTTTTTCATTATGTGTTAATATCTATTAATATTTTGTAAAAAAATTTATTTGATGAAAGATTTAACTTTGTTTAGCTGATATAGATGTTGAGGTTGATGTTGTTTTTAACTTTAACTATTGATATCATGTCGCACAAAATGTGCGAGTTTAGTAGCACCTAATGAGCATTGATGAAGTTAAAATACACTCCATATATAAACTTTAAATAAAATTACATGAGTCTTTGTTATAAGTACAATCGCTTATACTTGATATCATGATGTACAAAATGTGCGAGTTTAGTAGCATATAATGAGCGATGATAAAGTTAAAATATACTCTGTAAAGTTTTTAACAATGTTTTTTCGGATATCCGTATATAAACTTTTATTTAGCTGACAAAGATGTTGAGGTTGATGTTTATGTCATTGTTTAACTTTAACTATTGGTATCATGTTGTACAAAATGTGCTAGTTTTGTAGCACATAATGAGCGTTGATAGAGTTAAATTATACTTCGTAAAGTTTTTTAAAAATATTTTCAGGATATCCGTATATAAACGTTAAATAATAATTATATGAGTCGTTGTTATAAGTACAATCGCATATATTTGATATCATGTTGTGCAAAATGTGCGAGTTTAGTAGCACATAATGAGTGTTGATGAAGTTAAAATATACTCCGTAAAGTTTTTTAAAAATGTTTTTCCGGATATCTTTATATAAACTTTAAATAATAGTTACACGAGTCGTTGTTATAAGTAAAATCGCGTATATTTGCTTTATATTACAATAACTTGTGCTTAACATTTAATATTTATATTACCGTTAATAATAATTTAGCTGTTTTTAATATTCAAACCCGTGTACGCATAGATTAAACTTTTAAAAATGATAACATTAGTCCTTATTTAACATATATAGTAAAAAAAATATTTTAATGGATGAAAGTTTAAAACTAATATTTATTTTAAAAATATTTAACGTATATTAAAACTAATTAGTATATTTACAATAATTTGTAATTTAAATAGATTAAAGTCTCAAACTAATTAATATTGATACATGTAATTTTAAACAAAGTTCATATTATAAAGTACATGGGGTATAAAGTGTAAGAGGTTGTTTGTTTATTATCCAAATTTATTAAAAAAACATGAAGACTTATAATTTTACACTTAACTCTATATACTATATTTAAAATTCAAACACTAAAGCTTTATTAATTACCTCATTTTTTTTAAGTTTTTGATTTCATAAATTTGACACCTATACTTTTATGTTTTTTTTCCAATCAATTCTTCATCAAAATTATTAAAGTTTGACAAAAATCAACTCAATTTTGATTTTTTATTGGTCAATCATATTGTTTGATTTCGCATATGTGTCATAATTAAGCTCTCCTATTGGTCCAAGTTTTTTTTCCCATAAGATTGTTTTGTCAAAAAAATCCGAAATGATATAATTCTTTTATTAAACCTTAGTTTGATGAGAGCTTATAAAGTCCAACTCTTTGATCTTTCCAGCTTTGATAACTCTAGTCATTCACCTATCCAACTTTTGTCAAACACAGCTCAAACCTTTTAAACAATACAACGGAAAAACAAATATATACAAATTTAGTCCCTCAACTTTATTTCCAGGCTTTGAATTATTATTCTCAATACGGTAAACTAAGTTAGACATTATACTTACGGTTTGGGATTTTAAGAGAACATGAACCTTTGATATTGCATTTCAAACACTACTAAACATTAGAAAAGTCAAATAATCTTTTATGTTATCCTTGTTCAAACGAGCATGCCCCTCACTGGGACCCTTTTTTGACAGTTACGTTTTTGTTTTGCTATCCATATTTATCCATGTTGTCAAAAAAATTTTACCTAAGAAGTAAATCAGTAAATGCATGAGATCACAAGGCACTGTCACACGAATTACTAGGTGGGCCTATCGAAATTTTGCTTCTTCTTTTTTACTCTATATTTTTTTTTTTTGGCATACAGGAGCTTAAATGCAAGAAGGTAATGATGACTAATAATATAGTTAAACTACCGTTGAATGTAAATGACTAAATCCTCACCGATCAAATAGACGGGAAAACTCTCTTCAAGTCACGCTTTCCCCTGTTTATAGCATTGCAAGTAAATAGAGCAGAGAGCTTCAAGGTCCACCTCTTAATAGAAGAACCGATCCATCTTCTCTTGAATCTCGACATTTCATCCAAATGGCAATATGCCAATATGTTGGCTTACACTTATTTTCATTCTAACACTAATCCTTTTCCTAAAGGTAACTATGTACATAAAAGGGTTAATCAATCCTTATAATGACGTTCATGAATATATTGGAATGAGATTAGGTGAACCAATTATTTTTTTCGTCCTATAAATGACATGTAAGAGTAGAAACAACCTTAAAAATGTTCCTAAAACATATAACATTAATTAAATGTAAGCTCATGATACACTACCATTACTATGACAACAAATACGAGTAACCTTTTACACTAGTGAGATGATATGTACACAACATTTTACTTTGCACACATAATTTTGTTTGTCCTCACACATCAATTTACTTATCATCACACATCAATTTTATGTGTGCAAAATAAAAGTGTATATGTATATATCATCTCTTTACGGTAGTGGTTAAACCATCATCATATAATGCTTTAATATAATAGTTAATATCACTTAACTAAATAAATCACAATTAATAACATACACAACTTTTTTAAAAAAGTGAAAATTTTCGCCTTTATATATCGACCCCTCATGTCCCCTCATTCATTACTTTCACCTTCTTCCACCTTCTCTCTCTATCTCTACAACTTCACCTTTTGGTAATTGGGAGCAAATGTCACCGGAGTCCCGTGGGGAAGAAAGGTGGTGGAAGTGGCGACACAAACGGCGGAAAATACAGGCCCCGTTTGCGTCGCCACTTCATTTATATTAAAAGAAGCAACACAACGAAAAAACTGAAAGCTGTGCAACTTAGCTATTTTGCTACTTTTTTATTTCCATCAAGGATAAAATTGTAAGAACAAGAAGTTAATTGCAAGTGCTTGGGGAATTGAGGGTACCGGTCCGAATTTATATCACAACCTTTAATTTTCATTTTGTAATGGTTACTTACTTTTATTACAACTACTATTTCTTTGTAAGGATGTAATGGTTGCTAGCTAGTTACATGGGGATGTAAGAAATGCATACAATGTAAGTTTTGGGTTATTTTCTATTTTAGTATCGTGTTATGGACGTCTTGTGATGGTGAAGCTAGAAAGATCGTGGTGTGGTTAATTTGTTTTTATTTTTGCGATTGTTGTAACGAATATTACTTGGGTATGCATGGCTTACACTATTCATGTGATCTGTTTATGGATATGATGATATTGTAATGAAAAAGGTTTTGGATGACTATAGTTACTTTTTTACCTTCATTTTGTTTGGTAATTTACTAATTTGTGTTAATTGTTATCCAAAAAGTCTATAGTAACCTTTTTTTTTTTTTTTTTTTTTTTTTTTTTTTTTTTTTTTTTTAATATCTACACTCCAAAAAGTCTCTAACTATAGTTGTTGGTAAATTATGTTAAGGGACATAATGGGACGTTTGAAGGACGAGTAATGTAAATCAAAGTGAATTTTTATAGGATATGAATGATTGCAGCAAAAAGTTTTTGCCATAATTCTATATTGTCAACTTTTTTTTTGAACACATATATTGTCAACTTCAATTCTGGGTAAAATATATTTTCTGGTTAATGAAATACGAAATATTTATAGCAACCAAAATAAAATACTGACGTAGTCACTTCATCAAGTGCTGCTGTATAAACCATCATATCATTTGCTACATCCAAAAATATAAATAAATAAATCTAGACTTTTATACGAGTTCTTTTCATTAATTTTCAATAAACTATCAAATTAAAAGGCTTGAAAAAACAGCTTCATGAAGAAAAATAACTTTTAATTTTGTTTCAATCGCAACAAAAACTTTCGTGATACTGAAACATTGTTGCAAATTCTATCACAAGAGTAAGAATATTCATTTCATAAAAAATGTTTCAACTTTTTATAAGAGAGCTTACTAAAACACTCTCAAATAGAGAAACAGAAGTACATACACATTTATTTCGTCAACACAGGCTAGACTACATATGAGCTTTGACACATTATTTTTTTCTAAATTTGTAGTAATATACTCTTCTAATAACATATTTACTCGTCAATCGTGTCTCTCAATATTTTCTTAAGAAACTCTAAAATACTACGTTTGTACACTGAATATTATAAGAAGAAAGTGCTTTAGATTTAGCGGTAGTCGTGATCTTGTCATATCCACGATTTATGTGTTGTAAGTTGAAGTTACATTTAAAGCCAAAAGTCAAATCGTTATGGCTGGTGCGAGTTATATATTCAAAAATTAGACATTATAACGTACAGTAGAATTTTAGGTCTATCTCTAAAAACAATTTATTTTAGAAATATAGTTTTATACAATGGTATTTCTAGTGTATGGCAATAAATAGGTAAAGTGAAAGGGGGTGATGTGACATAGGATGGCAGTGAAATTCAGAGTAGTTGCTGTTTTGTTCATGAGGCAGCACCAACAAACTAAGACATGACGCTGCTACCTCTTTGACATAAATACACCCTCCGAATTTTGTATTTTTTTTAATTTAAACTCTATTTTTGATAGAATGACAAATTGATTAAGGTGCCGTTTGTTTTGTTGATGGGTTTGGGATAGGATTTGGATTTGGTATTGGTATGAAAGAAAATGAGGAGAGAGAAAATATATTATTATATGTATATTTATTATTTTATAAGTTAATATAAATATTTTAAAATAATAAAATCAATTTTAAATTAAGAAAGTACAAAAATTAAAGAAAGATGTACAAACAAATAAAGCTTGGGCCCACAGGAATCCCCCAAACCTCACCTAATTTGGGTGTATTCAAAACAGTACATATTTATGGGAGTCAATCCCAATTTTGAATCCAAAACTTGAAACAAACTAAGTTTATGATCTTGGATTTATAAAACCCATTGTCAAATCTTGAAACAAACGCACCCTAAACCTTTGAGCAGTCGAATAAAACAAAACATTTTCACGTATATGAAGAACTTATTAAACATTTATCTATATTTCTGCTGAATTACTCGTATGGATATAGCTTGAGCGAAGAAACCTTAGGCTGGTGACAATGGCTCGGAAAAAATCGATTGTAAACATCGGTCGATTGATATTTGAAATCGGTCGAGCCACTGTGGGAAGAAAATGGAAATCGGTCGCCGGCCATTGAAAACCAAGAATCAGTCACATTTTCAACAGATTTTGAACACACAATTTGCAATAAATATTCCCACATTCCAACCTATATTTTGACCGTTTGTATTTACTAAAAAAAACATTTTTTTCAAACACAATTCAAACCACTTTCATTCTATAAATACAACATCAAACCCACTTTCAAACACACAATTTCCAACACAATTCAACCAAATTTTCATCAATATTCACAATGTCAAGGAAAAACACTCCACAATCAAAAAACCGACGATCCCGACTACTCCAAAATGCACCGGATATTAATTTCTCTCCGCAAAACAACTTTAAATTAACCGGCATAACACCATCACAACAACGGGGTATTCACTTTCGTCCACAATCTTTTCAATATTCATCACAACTACCACAACCCAATCAAAGTGAAAACTTGTTTTCCCTTAATCGCCCATTTGTCCCACCGCGTGTTAATACGGATTATCACCAAGAACCAAGTGGGTCGTCTTATAGTCCTAACATGGATTTTTTGCAAAGTCCCCAACCGTATCAAGATTATTCTCCGATTCGGTCAACTAATCTTGATATGAATTTGGATGATTGGGGAGACTATCCGACTCAACATTACTCGACCCAAGACTTCCCTAGTCAAGATGTTTCGATGGGTCAAGGTTCGGGTCACGGTTCTTTCCACGGTTCCATCCACGTTGGTGACGATGACGATGACGATGTCAAAGAGACATCACCCGTCAAGCCAAAGAAGCCTTCGCGACGTGCAACAAAAGCGAAGGACAAAGGCAAACAACCCGAACCGGCCAAAAAAGTTGAACCATGGACAACCAAAGAAAAGGTCACGCTTTGTAAAGCTTTCATCTATATTTCGGAAAATAACAAAAAAGGAAACACTATGAATCGGCATAAATTTTGGGAGTATGTGATAGGCTACTTTGTCAAAGAAACTGGTTCAGACCGGACATACAATTCGATCATGTCCAAATGGAAGACTAGAATTCGTCCTCCAGTTGCGAATTTTCGTGCTATATGGATAATGTCAAGTATACGCATGGAAGTGGTGAAAATGACGATGACGATATGTCCAAAGCTCTTAAGGAGTATCGTGTGCGCTACGGTTATGATTTCAATTTGGTGAAGTGTTGGGAAGTATTGAAGGGGCATGATGCTTGGAAAGAGGAGGTGCCTATGTGGAAATCGGGAGCAAGAAAGAAAGTAAAGGGTTCAGCAACTACGTCGGGGTCAGTACAAGGTCCCCCGATTTTTCAAGACTTGGATGATGATGATGATGATGATGATGATGATGATGACACGGAGGATGGTACTAGAGAATCACGACTACAAGGTCGTGACGGCGCAAGGAAGAAATCATCCACCTCCTCCTCTCGTGAAACATCAAAGAAATCATGGATGAGTGGGCTAGCATCGGACTTTTGGAAGACAAAACCGTCAAAGAAGGAGAAAGGTAAAGAGCGTGAAGAGTCGAGGAAAGAATTTAAGAAACGAGAGCTAGCGATCAAAAAAGATAAAATGGAACTTCAACGAAAGCTAGTGGAAATCCAAGAGAACCAAAATAAAATCATGAGCATCACAAAACGGGAGCAAGACTTGATTTTCTACAATTCGGCAATCGACCCAAATTTACCCGAACGACAACGAAATGAGCTTTTGCAAATTAAGGAAGGAATCAAAGAACGCTACCAGTTAGATTACTAGTTTTTAATAAGTGTTGTCATGTTTAATTTTTAGTATTGTAATGGTTTAATTCTGTATCGTTTCGTTTATGTAATGTTTACGTATTATTAATAAAATTAAAGTTTGTGTTAAAAATGGTTTAAAAAAATGATTCAATATGGGTCACCACTGTGAAGAGAGGTGAATATGGGTTAAAGAGAGAGAAAACTGATGTGGTAGCCGAAAAGATGATGCAATATAGGTTGTCACTGTCATCAACCTTATGTATCTATTTATGACACATCCATTTAGTATCGTGAATAAGAAAACCCGATGATTGTGTTACTTTGATGTTTATGTTGCAAGTAATATAATTAAATGTCTTTTGGGGTATCCAATTAATGAGATACGAGGCCTGGACAAAACTAAATCAAAGGGTTTGAAACATTGTGGTACATGTGAGATCCTCCTAATCATGTAGTTACGGACTTACGGGTAAGTGTTGTTTTGGACAGTTGTATGAAATTGTGTTAGTTGACGCTTAAAAAAACATACAAAGTGCATCTAGGGATGGATACAAGCCGAGCTGCTCGTGAAGAACTTGGGATAAGATCGGTAAAAAGCTCAAACGAGATGAGCCTAAACGAGCTCAAGCCTAAGTTTGGACTCATTTAATAAACGAGCTCGAGCATGAACTTTATATATAAAGATCGATTAGGCTCGCGAGCCTAAACGAGCACTAGAAATATAGACGTAGATATTGTGTCTATACATATAGCTATGTATAAACGAGCTCGAGCCTAGTGTAATTAACGAGCCGCGCTTCATTTGAGCTTTATTTACTTCCACACGTCATATAAATTAGTCGAGCTCGAGCTTGTAAATTTTTTTGTGAACCGAGCTCGAGCTTAAAATATGAGGCTTGAAATGAGCTCGAGCTTTTTATATAAAAGAGCCGAGCTCGAGCTCTAGCAGGCTCGGCTCGTGTCCACCTCTACTCGTAATATTTAAGTTTAAGTTTGTTCTGTAAACAAAAATAACACTATGTGCATATTTTTGTTTGCAGAAAAAGCTTAATAAACTTAAGTATTACGAATACTAACGAACTAGTGCATTCATTGTGTAACATGTTAAATGAAAATTGGTAAGAAGTTCATTTAATGTCTTCAGCAACCTTGAAGAGGATTACAAATTTACAAAAACTTAAACGGCATCTCCATTCTCCAACGTATAATCAAGGTACCAAATTGGTGTAAATGTGTAAAAAATTACAACGGACCAAGTTGGTGAAAGAAATACTAGTCCTGTCAATATGTCAAATTAGATGTAACATTATTTAATACAGTAAAAAATAACTTGTATATCATAGCTTTGTCATATTTTCTTTTTTATCTATGAACAAATATATTCTTGTATAAATGTTAATAAACCTGCAAACTACCTCACAAAATCTTTCACAAAGGTTTAGAATTACGAAATATCCTGATTTGTGAACCTCTTTAGTGTGTCGACTGATCTTTCCTTAAAGATCAAGACAATGATCACATGCTTTAATAATTTTTAATTAGGTATTGTGGTTAAACACGGTTTGAAAATATACCATATACAAACTAATACTACATCCGTCTCAAAATTATAGTCCCCTTTTGACTTTTTCGGTATTTCTTTCTCAACTTTGACTTTAAATATTTTTGATTGTGTTATACAATAGTTGATGAAAATTATACCAATGAAAAATACATTTAAAACTCAATCCATTCATATATTTTGCATCAAGTATTATGTAATATAAACAAAAATATTTAAGGTCAAAGTTGAAAAATAAAGACCGAAAAAGTCAAAAGTGGACTATAATTTTGAGACGGATGGAGTAAATTGTTACTCTATTTATGTAAGTTTACTTGTCAAACAACAGGTGAGAAAGGTAAAATTGGTTTAGTTATATATTTGATATAATCAGGTTTTATTTGTCTTTGCCTTGTTCTTAATTCTTTGGGGACTAAAGGTGTAAAGATTGGATATTTGATGCAGCCCTAGCTCGTTTGAGTATAAAAAGAAAAAAAAAATAGCATTATTGGTCATAACAATCTCTCTCATTATTTTCTCTCGAGTTCACACGGTTTCATTATTCTTCTCTCTTGATCTAGTACTGATCTGTAAGGGTTTGTAATCAATTGATTACAGTTTTGTATTAGTTGAGTCATGTATTTTCTTTTGTTGAGTCATTCAAACATACCACTGCTTAAGAGAGTGTATATGCAGTTCTAAAAATAAAGTGATGAAGATGGTTGAATGAAAACATGGACAGTTACTTAATGTTGCTAGAGCCCTCATGTTTCAGAGGGGATTACCTTCAAACATGTGGAATGAATGTGCTCTAAATGTTGTTTACTTAATTAACATGATTCCTAGTGTGTCCTCTCTGTAAAAAGTCCATATGAAATGATTTATAAAATTGAACCTAATCTTTCTCATCTTAAGTCTTTTGGTTGCTTATATTTTGCAACTGTTTTAAATAATGATGACAAATTTATTGCTAGGTCTCATAAGTGTGTGTTTATTGGTTACTCATTTAACAACAAAAGTTATAGGGTTTTTAATCTTGAAAGTAAAATTGTTTTACTTTCTAGGGATTTAAAGTTTTATTTAACCGTTTTACATTAAAAACGATTCATTAACTAAAGAATTAGTTTTTGAATAAAATGGTGTTAACAATATAAATTTCCTTAATGAAAATTTTGAAAAAAGATCAAGCAGTAAATTAGCGAGAGGAACCTAATGATGAAGAGAAAGGCATAGTGATAGTGATGGCATCGATAAGTCATCTGACTTTGCTGATGTATCCACTGATACACCAACCATATCTACCAGTCATCATGATGGTGTGATGTGTTTCGAAAACTTTAAATTTATAATACTAGTTCTACGGATTTGTTAATACACGAAACACACGGGTAAAGCATAACCCCCATTTATAGTAAAGGTTTAGGTAAGACCAGGTCATCCCAAGGGAGGGCAGTGTTTCTCTATTCAGCGTTGGTTAACAAAGTTAGAATCCAATGATTGTCACTTATCACTAAATCTGTTTTTATTGGAATTAAGAGTTTTGAAAGTTTCACAAAATTGATTAAGTATATGTTTGTTTTAGGCCAATCAACATGAGATAAACCATATAATATAATGTAAATGTGCACACAGACAATGCATAAAAGCAATACACGACAGGTCATCATGGAAGCAATTATATCTACCAGGCATGAAAAGGAATTCTTTCGGCCTATAATCCTAAGCATACCAAGTGCATGAAGTATAGTCTGTGGATGAAACACTGATAAGGATTTATTTGATACCTTTTTTAAAGGGTCATTTAAACCAAAAATCATGTTTATATGATCAAATATTGTCTCAAATCGTTTCTTTTCGTATTTTAGGTACTTGGGACGAGAATTCTGAAATTTGGAGCTTTTTGGACATTTTTGGGCGAAAAAGTGAAGAAAACAACAAAGTCGCGAAAAACCTGTCAGGAAAAGACACCAGATGGCGTCATGTTGTAATTGGTGACGTAGTCACTTGGTTATTTAGGGCTTGGAAAAATTAACACATGAAGCTTCAGAAACCTTTGGTGATTTTACACTTGATGGCGTCAGGTGCAATTGGATTAAAGGCGTTACTTGTTAAAGTTGTGAGAGACAGCTCAGAAAGCTTAAAGAAGGACGGCATCAGACATAACCTGACGGCGTCAGAAGATAATAAGCGACGGCATCAGAAGGTCAACTTGCACAAGAAGAAACCCTAATCACGGCGGTCTGACGGCGTCAGGATCCATAACCTGACGCCGTCAGCTTTGTAAATTTATATATACTTTCCAATTTTTCATTCATTAATGTGACACTTTGGAGACCTAAACCCTAGACGATGTTTGCAGCTTTTGGAAGGCTTTCACAACCTCTTTTCTTCCATGTTTAATTGAAGTTAAGTATTCCTTTAATCATTCAATATGTCTATGTGTTGTTTGATTACATGTTTATCTTTTCTTTCTTTTAACATACTAGCTTAAGTTATTTAGTGTTTGCTTAGATCTAATGAAACCTAGTTATTGATTATTATTGCGTTGTATATTGTTTAGTTGATTGGTTCACGTTAGGCTGAAAACTAGCTGACCTCCTTTGTGTAACTAGCTTGAACGTCTTAGAAAACGTAACCTTATGTGCAATATAGGTTTTTTTCGTTGTATTTAATGCATGAGTTGATGTTGATGATCCTATGTTTGCTAATTGACTAACGGGTGTAGGTGACATTGGTATTCATAGAGTTGGGGAAGGTAGTATACCCCCACGACTGGTATTAAGGAATACAAGGCTTCAATTAAAACAACTGCACTGTGACATTCAACAATTCAATAAAAGATAAATAGGGAGTAATTAAATCTAAGTAAACACGTTTGTCTCATTATAAGAAGTTCATACTTTTATTTTTCTATTATTTTTAATTTTTGTTTATTAAAAAGTAGCTTTTGGGTTAGTTGATTAGCAACTAATTCCGCCCATTCTTCCAAAACCCGAGATTTATACTTGCTTTTATAAAATATTAAAATACAAAAAGAATCATCCCTCACCTTTAGGTTTAAATTGTCATACACTTCAACCTAAGGACACTATTCCCCTAGAGAACGATCAATCCCCCGGACATACCTATACAATACTACAACGACCAGGTACGTTACCTGGAGGATTGCAAGCTTCTTAAGATCCCTTGAGAAGTAAAACCTTTTGCGTGGCCGCAATCCTCGCATCAAGTTTTTGACGCCATTGCGGGAAATAGTTATTGCTTAGGTTTGATTTCTATCTCGTTTAGGTCTACTCACTAGATTCCTATCAAGTGAGATTTTTATTTTCTTTTTCTTAGCTTTCTTTAATCTATCTTTTTCTTCGTGTTTTTATTCGTAATTCTCCTTGTAACACCCCAACCCGACAAGGGCTAAAATGTCACATTCATGGTGTCAATCAGAACAAACACAAGCATAAACTTTAATAATACAAATGGATACAAGGGTTACAAAAGGTTCCATGATAAGGAATACATTATCAGAACTAAGTACAAAAATGACTAATCTAAAGCATCTTCAGAACCACTATTAGCTCATCAAGCAATTCTTCTCTAAAAGCTCCTATTTGCACTCTTCACCCATAACCCAGCTTCCTTCTAAAATCTGTTGCGGAAGAAAGAAAACGCGGCTGAGCTTAAAAAGCCCAGTGAACAGATATAACAACAAAGTAATATGAAACAGAGATGAATACTGAATAAGGTATAAAGGAAATAACAGAATGTAATCAAAGACAAGTATGAAATAGTAATAAGAGATAAGGTAAGGGTTAATCATCAACCACGAGCCCAGAAACATATATAATAATGCCTTCATAAATGCCTTCATCATAGTCATAATGAGGGGAGACCTCAAAATATCAGATGTAAACAGAGGGGTGACCTCAATGGGTTGTGAAGGACGTGTATTGCACACACAACCACATTCACCAGATAACAGATAACATATAACAGAAACAGATCTAGGATGCATCCATACGCCCCCACAGAAATCAGACTGGCCATAATAATCATATCATAAATTGCGCATATCATATAACAGAAAAGGGGACGTGGCAGAACATCACTCCACTGCCCTGGAGTCATGCCAGAGGTGCATCCCTGACACGGACATGGAACCCCCATGCCTAGTGAAATAAATTTGGCTCAGGTGTCAAACTAGAATAGGTCAAACAGAATAGGTCAACAGAATGTCATAAAATGACACAGATCATAAGTCATCATAATCAGATCATATCAGAAGTCCATATCATAAGGTCATATCATCAGGTCCAAATCAGAAGGTTCAAAATTAGAAGGTTCAGATAGCAAAGGTTCATAACAGAAAAGGTTCAGAAAATAAAATGGGGTTTCATAGCAATGGCATCGGGAACCCTAAACAAAATGAGAGATCAAAAGAAAGGAAGTCATGAGAAACCTTTACTGAAAGGTCAGAATATTTGTACATCAACCAGATGACAGAGCAGACACTAGAAAAGTATCCAACAGGAATAGAAACTCCTCCTTCTTCATAGAACCTAGACGGATTAGAAGTCGAGAATTATTCGATATTTCATTTCAAATCAGATTACTTCTTTTTAGGTTATCTTTACATTTTCAGAATCTTTCCATATTTAGCAGGTTTCTATTCTTAGAAAGTTTCCTTATTTAGAAAGGTTTCAAATTTTCAGAAGTTTCCATAATTAGTAATTTCCAGAAATTGCAGATTTCCATAATTAGCAAATTTCCAGAATTAACAGATATCATCATTTCAGAGTAGATTAAGTCCTTTAAGTTTACAAAACTTATTAATTAAATCATAATTCCATAATAATTACACATTAGGCCCATAAATACTCAAAATTACACAAAATACTCTTAATATTATTATTTACTCAAAATGGCTTCAAGTTTCCAGAATTTACACAATTAGTCCTTTATTCAAATAATTACATATTTAATCATTTAATTATCCATTTAACATATACAACCCCTTTAAATATCAAGTTTACATCCTTAGCCCTTCATTAACATTTAAATACAGAAGATACCCCATATTTATCATATTTACTAAACAAACCCTTTATTTACTATTTATTTCAATCCTTATATATATATATATATATATATATATATATATATATATATATATATATATATATATATATATATATATATATATATATATATATATATATATAATTACATTTAGCCCCTTTTTATTATGAAAATCATCCAAATACCCCTTGTATTATTTTATACAGATTCTCCATGACCTTTTTATAGTTTTCATAACAGCCCCTTAATTTATACAATTTACAAAAGTAGTCCCTCAATTTTAAAAACATCATACGATTTAAACAATTTCCCAACAATTCACAACCCTAACCCTACCAGTGATTTAGCATTAATTTCACCATTATTAACCTTTATTAATCTCATTTTATTCTTCCAAACCCTAACCCTAGCGCCGAAAAAATTTTCTTTTTATCAGCTCCAGGTCCGCCGTCTTGACTAGATCTTGTCCTCTGCTTGCCAACACTTCTGTCATGTAGGGATCGTTTTCCACTCTTCGGGGTAACCACTGCTGTTGTCAATTCCAGATCATGCAATGAACCATCTTCTCATACGTTTATAGTTGACTTGATGTATAAACAATCATCTTTCTTTGATGTACACGTTCATGTCTGAGTCTCTCTTAGAAGCGTTCCAAGTCAGGTACCACTTGTGAGTGCGGAAGCATATCTCTATTTCAGCTTTTTCCAGAACTCCTTTCTCAATCAAACTGAGTTGTTTCTCTCTGTTCACGAAATTTATTAACAGTAACACAATTTGTAAGCATCCTCCAAAATTTTCTACATGATTCAGAAGATTCCAGCTTCTTTTAATCTGCTGTCGGAGTTTATAGTAATTTCCTCAATTAAGAACACCATTGCCTCAACATACATCAAACTTCTAGAATACACAACTAATTGTCAGATTTCTAACAACTTGCGCAATTGATTCTCATGTTCTTCCTTGTTTCTAAATGTACTAATGAGTCATACCATGACCATTTGTCTAAACATTCGAGAAACATAAATTCCATTTGAGGCGTAAGAATAGTTGACAATTTTGCCAATACAATTGGCATCATCAGGGTTCGCAATAATGAGCACAAAGGCAGCTTCAGAATCACTTCTCATTACCTTCCTTCTTTATAAGAACTGCAATACTTTACGGAGGTTATTCTTGATTATTTAACCCATTTCTTAGAAGTTCCTGAGGTTGCTTCTTCAGTCCATCAAATGTAATCAGATCACTGAGTTTCAAAGGTAGACTAAATCATTTATTAATACGCGGGAAGGATTAATGATTTCAGATAGTGATCTAGTTAGGTTCATCATAGTCGATCCACCGTCATATATTTCTCTTTCTCTTCTTCATAAATTGACCGGATCATCCCAGAATAAAATATTAGGGTGATTAACATCATATTACGTCAGCTCATTCAATCTCTCAACTTCCATGGCTTCTTCGAATGAGATCAGTTCAGATTCTGTTGTTCAAGCAGGAGGGAATACCAAAAGGTTTATCAGAGAACATTGAAAACTTTTGTACTACAAAATACTTCCAGTACTATTAGGTGCTAGGAGAAACTTGTAAATAAGAAGAGATCGGAGTTTTGTACTTTCATAGCAGCATCATCTTAACAGATTCATGTGTTTCAGAAACATCATACTAGGAGTAGAATGAAACAAGTTACTAAAGGTCACAAGCCAACTCGAAATCAAGAGACCTCAAAATCAGATATATCAAGATTAAACTGATTCATAGAAAGAATACAGTCATCAAACCAGACGGATGGTTTATATATCTCAGAGTCCAGTACATGATACATCAAAATGTTGAAATCGATGAGAGAACAGTTCAAGGTATTCGAATCTCGTTTGTTTTAAACAAAAGTGATAGGTGGATTATAAATCAATGGTACTACAACATCAAATGATCGTCAAAAGTGAGATGTATAGAATATCAGTCGTCAGCATCATCCTGCTAAGTTAACGAATCCATATTAAGATAATATTAACATCATATCCTTCCAAAGGAAACTGATTGGCAAACAGAGTTCATCATTCAGAGGGAAGAAAACAAAATCTTTTTTTTTTTTTTTTTTTTTTTTTTTTTTTTTTTTTTTTGTAATTAACAATTATCAGATTAAAGGATTATGCAAAGTCAAATAGTATCAGACGATACATTATATGCCCAGCATAAGAAATGAATTCACAGAATGTGTTTAGCACATCATGTTTGAATAACCTTCAGAATGGTCGATAAAATATTAGAATGTTTGTCAGGTAGAAATGGAATCTAAGGATCAGAAAGTGGATTTGAATGGTATACGGTATCAATGTCATTCTCGAGGGATTTCAAACTTACTTAGTTACTGAACTTAGGTTTCAAAACTTTCTAGCCACAGAAATAGAATTTCTCATAAGGCATAACTGAAGGCAAAAGCACGAATCAGAGTAATGCGGAAGCAAACAAATGCCTTAAAGTCTACCTATTCCTCACTGGTCAAAACTTAAGTTCGCGCTGGGAAATCCTAAAGCAAGTCCTCGAAGTGTTCTCCTATGTTCCTACAGTGGAAGCCTAATGGTCCAAAACTCACAGGTTTATGTATTACAAGTCGTCAGCCTGGGCTCTGATACCATAATTGTAACACTCCAACCCGACAAGGGCTAAAATGTCACATTCATGGTGTCAATCAGAACAAACACAAGCATAAACTTTAATAATACAAATGGATACAAGGATTACAAAAGGTTCCATGATAAGGAATACAATATTAGAACTAAGTACAAAAATGACAAATCTAAAGCATCTTCAGAACCACTATTAACTCATCAAGCAATTCCTCTCTAAAAGCTCCTATTTGCACTCTTCACCCATAACCCAGCTTCCTTCTAAACCCTGCCGCGAAAGAAAGAAAACGCGGCTGAGCTTAAAAAGCCCAGTGAACAGATATAACAACAAAGTAATATGAAACAGAGATGAATACTGAATAAGTTATAAAGGAAATAACAGAATGTAATCAAAGACAAGTATGAAATAGTAATAAGAGATAAGGTAAGGGTTAGTCATCAACCACGAGCCTAGAAACAGATAAAATAATGCCTTCATAAATGCCTTCATCATAATCATAATCATAGTCATAATGAGGGGAGACCTCAAAATATCAGATGTAAACAGAGGGGTGACCTCAATGGGTTGTGAAGGACGTGTATTGCACACACAGCCACATTCACCAGATAACAGATAACAGATAACAGAAACAGATCTAGGATGCATCCATACGCCCCACAGAAATCAGACTGGCCATAATAATCATATCATAAATTGCGCATATCATATAACAGAAAAGGGGACGTGGCAAAACATCACTCCACTGCCCTGGAGTCATGCCAGAGGTGCATCCCTGACACGGACATGGAACCCCCATGCCTAGTGAAATAAATTTGGCTTAGGTGTCAAACTAGAATAGGTCAAACAGAATAGGTCAACAGAATGTCATAAAATGACACAGATCATAAGTTATCATAATCAGATCATATCAGAAGTCCATATCATAAGGTCATATCATCAGGTCCAAATCAGAAGGTTCAAAATTAGAAGGTTCAGATAGCAAAGGTTCATAACAGAAAAGGTTCAGAAAATAAAATGAGGTTTCATAGCAATGGCATCGGGAACCCTAAACAAAATGAGAGATCAAAAGAAAGGAAGTCATGAGAAACCTTTACTAAAAGGTCAGAATATCTGTACCTCAACCAGATGACAGAGCAGACACTAGAAAAGTATCTAACAGGAATAGAAACTCCTCCTTCTTCATAGAACCTAGACGGATTAGAAGTCAAGAATTATTCGATATTTCATTTCAAATCAGATTACTTCTTTTCATATTTAGCAGGTTTCTATTCTTAGAAAGTTTCCTTATTTAGAAAGGTTTCAAATTTTCAGAAGTTTCCATAATTAGTACTTTCCAGAAATAGCAGATTTCCATAATTAGCAAATTTCCAGAATTAACAGATATCATCATTTCAGAGTAGATTAAGTCCTTTAAGTTTACAAAACTTATTAATTAAATCATAATTCCATAATAATTACACATTAGGCCCATAAATACTCAAAATTACACAAAATACTCTTAATATTATTATTTACTCAAAATGGCTTCAAGTTTCCAGAATTTACACAATTAGTCCTTTATTCAAATAATTACATATTTAATCATTTAATTATCCATTTAACATATACAACCCCTTTAAATATCAATTTTACATCCTTAGCCTTTCATTAACATTTAAATACAGAAGACACCCCATATTTATCATATTTACTAAACAAACCCTTTATTTACTATTTATTTCAATCCTTTTATATAATTATATATATAATTACATTTAGCCCCTTTTTATTATGAAAATCATCCAAATACCCCTTGTATTATTTTATACAGATTCTTCACGACCTTTCTATAGTTTTCATAACAGCCCCTTAATTTATACGATTTACAAAAGTAGTCCCTCAATTTTAAAAACATCATCCGATTTAAACAATTTCCCAATAATTCACAACCCTAACCCTACCAGTGATTTAGCATTAATTTCACCATCATTAATCTTTATTAATCTCATTTTATTCTTCCAAACCCTAACCCTAGCCCCGAAAAAATTTTCTTTTTATTTTTCTTTATAAACCGATCGGTAAAAAAAACAAAAGAATTCGAATCAATTCATATAAGCTTCCAATAATTTGTAATCCATTTTTACAGTGTTCTAGGATGAATATGACATGATCTAAAAATATACATAAGCCATATACAAATCGCATGCATCCAGTTTTCTTTTATGTCCAAAATTTGGGTTTCTATTAGGATTTATTTTATACGATCTATTTATCATGCATGGTTCGAATTCAGTATTTTTCCAGAGTTATATGATGCACAAATAATGTTAGAAAAATACCAGATGTGGTTTTGCCCGATCGGAAGAGGTTGTGGGATTTGTGGATCTCTCGGCTACATAAAACTCGAACAAACAAACAACAACAATCGAACCAGCCTTCCATAAATCGTACCATTATTTTTCTCAGGTTCTTAAACTTATAAACCACCCAAGAAAAATATTCAGAGGCTCCTAGAACTTGTATGTGCCGTTTTGTGGTTTTTAGAGATGTTTTAGGGTTTATTTTAGGTGAAAAATGAGATTCGGTGTTTTGAAATTATTTAGGGGATTTGGGAACTTGCTTGGGCCGAGTTTTATGGTCTAGGAATAAGACCAAATCAGATTTTCAACCATTCCTTATTTATTTGTATTTATCTTCTTTTATTTAGTTAGGTACAATATATATAAAAAAAAAAATACTTTTGGACTCATAAACCAACTTAGGCTTAGCCTAAATAATTTTTAGAAGGTTTACATGTTTCGAATGCCTTATTAAAATTAATAGTGATCATAGTTTGTGAATTCTTAGGAGTTAGGGATTTATTTGTTAGTTTTATTATAGTTTTATTAAGTTTTAAAGTTATAAGGGCATTTTGGTAATTTTGCAAAGTTTTAAAATTTCAGGTATTACACTTCTCATTTGCCATCATAGTGAATGACGGTATCTTCGATCCCGTTGCCCAGCCACAACCACCACCACAAGACCCACAAAACCACCAAAACCCACCCGAGCAACCTAGAGCTCGCACTTTAGGTAAATCTTTCTGACCTAGCCACCAAGGCTATCGAAACACCATTGAGCTCCCCAAAATAGCCAATGTGTCTCCCTTACGATCCGACACCATCCGGTTGGTGCAAAGCAGATGTGCATTCCATGGACTTTGTTCCGAAGATCCGAGCCAACATCTCAAGGATTTCCTTAAAATCATTGATTTCATAGACCTTGATGTTGAAACTTAAGAGATAGCACACTTGCGTCTCTTCCAGTTCTCTCTACGTGACCAATCTAGTCAATGGCTTAAGCGTTTACTTGCGGGATCCATCACCTCTTGGGATGATCGCACCTCGTTTCCTCACTCAATTATTCCCACCAGGAAGAACTACAAAGCTAAGGAATGACATTTTGATGTTCCAACAATGTCAACGTGAAACTCTTACGAAGTGTATACTCGTTTCAAGGACTTACTCCAAAAAGTCTCTCATCGTGGCATTGATCTTTGGTGCAAAGTCTAAATTTTATATGATCATGTCAATCAATCCACAAGGCAAACCATTGACCAAGCGGCCGGTGGTAAGCTACGCGACAAGAATGCAGAAGAATCGTGGGGAATAATAGAAGATCTTGCTCTTTATGACAACGAATGTTGGAATGACCCCCACGATTTAAGCAAAACGGTCAAGGCAATATCTTTGCCTTCGAATAACTCAAGCATTCCCAATCGAAGGATCATGGAACTTGAAGACCAAGTTAAGTTTCTCATGAAGTCTTACGAAGCTCCAAAACCTTCAAGCCAAGTGAATAAAATCACTTCTTCATGCGAATATTGTAGTGGTCCCCACGACACTTGTGATTGCATGGAACTCCCCGAACAAGCTTTTGTGGACTACGCATCCTCGTGTACTGACAGAGCGGGAGAAAAGTGGTTCACTTTCAAACCCGAACAAAACACTTATGGTGATTCCTACAACCCATCTTGGAAAAATCACTCAAACTTTAGGTGGAAACAAAACCAAAACACTTCTCAAAATAATTCTTCCAATCTACCTAATCGTTTCCAATCAAATGGTTCGTCCTCGAACTGTACCTTCAACAATAATCCTTCCAACAATTCCACTAGTTATAACAAATTTGAGGGGTTAATGACCAATTTTATAGCATCTCAAAAGGCTCGTTTAACTAAGTTTGAAACCGATTTCAACCAACAACAAACCGAAATGACCAATAAAATCGACAATTTGATAAAGGCTCTTAACAACCAAGGAATGACCCCGTCAAGTAAGGTCGTTAGAAACACTAGTGGAGGAAGTGATGTTAAGGATCCTTCATCATCTAAACATGTTCACTTTGTAAATGTCGTCACTATTAAACCACCAAATAAGAGTAGTGAATAAGACGATAGGGATCGAGTTGAGATTGAAAGTGATCCTAAGGGGGAAATTAGGAATGATGACAAGGAGGAATTGGAAGAATTAGATGATGATTACTTCAACAAGTTTCCCACAAAGGATGAACATGCATACCATAAGTGTCTATTAGAAGATCTTAAAACACCATATTTAGTAAAGATTTAGTTATTATTAGTTTTGAAAAAGTTTCAATGTGATGAAGATGAATGCATGGTGAGAGAGAGAGAAAGAGAGAGAGTGTGTGTGTAAATGATCATGTGAGAGTGAGCGGGGTGGATGTTAGTTGGAAATTATAAACCTCACTCCGGCTTCTATTTATTTCGGGCCCCTAAAGGTATTTATTTATTTTTATTTTTTTATTTATTTTTATTTTTTATTTTTTTTTAACGGCGAGTTAGTAGTTAGTGATCCGAGCCAACAGTTACATCCAATTGGGCAGTATGCAAGCCTCGAACCTTTCTCCTTAGAGGATAAACCCCACTCCGGCTTCTATTTATTTCGGGCCCCTGAAAGTACATGATGAGACTCGAATCTGAGACCTCTTCAAAGTAACCTCCCTAAGGTTACATTTGGTGACCAACTAAGCTAGCGCAGTTGGTTGATCTTTAGATATTTATTGTTTGCATTGAACTTTTGTCAATAGTAATTGAACAAATGGATTATTAAGAAAATTTATTTAAACACATATGTTAAAAAAACTACGAGTACGTTTTATGATTAGTATAAAAGTGTAAAAATTGCAAAAGAGCCTCCATAATCTGGCAAAAAGGAGGTGATTTGATGGAACACCCTACATGTCACAGCTTTATAATCGCAACTTAATCCCAAAAGGAGCTATTTTCTCACTTTAATTCTTTCTTCGAATCCACGTTAAATATATCTACCGTTATTGACACCTTTTATCTATAAAAGTTGATTTGAAATAATAATTAATAGGCCAAAATATATTTTAGTAACTCAAATTTGGATAATCTGATTTTTTCCTATCCTAAATTTTTAGTGCTACAGTGTAGTATCCTGAACTTGTAAACTCGGTTATAACATGACAATGACTCAGTCACATATTGTCACGTGACTTTATTAGCGTTAGTTTTTTAATGAAATAAAATGGGAGTTAGGCTTTACCACTTACATATTCTCACAGTAAACATCTTACCACGTTAGGCGTTATACATCGTTTGCATGGAAGAGAGGTATGATTTTATTGTGTTTAATTTAACGTATTTATTCAATTACTTGTTAAGTGTACAGGTGATTCGATCAAACGTTGATATTTGTTTTTTTTGTCAAACCCATCAAATTAAAGCCATAGAAATTAGATAACAAAGGCTAATAATCTATTAATGTTTTTCGTTTCGAAAGGTCTGAGTCTTATAGTTTTAAAGTGGCATAGTGTCTTTTTGAATCATTTGAGACTTTTTTTTTTTTTAGTTGAATTGTAGTGAGAAATGTTTATGTTTTGGTTGAATTGTAGTTTTAATGGTTAATAACAATTTTTTATTGGTGTTTGTTTTTTAATCATTTAATGGCATCATAATACACTAAGTACCGGTTAACAACAAATAAATTTCATAAATATAACGCTAAATATCCCTATGTTGAAATAATCTCGATCGCTCCAACAAAATTAAATGATAGAGCTGTTGATTCTCTCAAAAAATAAATTTTTGGTTAATTTAAAATACTTTTCTCCCACTCGTTTAGCATTGTGATATAATCATACATCTTGTTGACATAACTTGTTGGCTATTGACGTCAAGTATAGAAGAAGAAATTAGCCATGTGAAATTAAGTGTGAGAAGGAGGGAAAAAATGTGTATGTGATAACGTTGTTACCTTCATCGTTAAAAAACTAATAGGAACATGCCATGTGTGATCACATGACCGAGTCAACCCTTCAATTTACCAAGTTTACAAGTTCAGGGTATTATACCACATCTCTAAAATATAAAGGTAGTAAAAAACCCGTTTAACCAAATTTGAGGTACCAAAATACACTTTGACCTAATCAATATGAGCTACTTAAATAATCTAATCATGTTTGTTGATATTAGGGATGGCAAAAAAATTCATACCCGATGGGGACCCGATCCCCAAACCCGAGTTGACTGGGGATGGGGATGGGGACGGGGAATTCCCCGGATTATGAAACCGGGGATGGGGATAGCATAAATCCCTGACCTCGAACCTGAACCCGAACTTTTAATGTACAAATTATATGTATACTAATACTAAATGTACTTGTATATGTATATGGTAGTGAGTATTGACAAGTATTAAACTCGGAGAATATTTTTATGTGTATGTGACATTTAATGGATCAAAATCATCAAATATTAAAAAATATTAAGCACTAACTACGTATTATCCAACCAATATTTTGTCCGAATACAATCATTCGATGCACTCTATTTTTATACTATATGTGATACTTCAATATATACAATGCTTTAAAGTTGAATGCCGTTTTAATTAATCCACCTATGCACAATTTTATAAGACAATTCTTATATATTTAATTACTTTTATAATTTTTATGTTTAATTCATATGGGTCGAAAATCCCCGAATCCTTATGGGGATCTCCTATCCCCAGTGGGGATAGGGATGAGGATGCAAAATGATTTCCCTATAGGGATGGGTGCGAGGATGAGGATTGGAGTGAGAGACGGGGATGGGGATGGTAAATACGATCCCCGATATTCCCCGTCCCGTTGCCATCCCTAGTTGACATTCACTTGTTCCTTATAGTTCCATGCAAACTGGGGCAGAACTAGTGGCGGTATCGAGGTGTCCCAGGACGTTGATAGGTCTTCTTCTATACGCTTATTTTCGTTAAGAAGCCCGATTTTCAAATTTAATGTGACCGAAGTTGAACATGTTAATTTAGTATTGGTTCGATGGAAAAAAAATCTCATTCTCGTGTGTTTGTTTCTTCAACTTTCCGATAATGTAGTAGTTTCAAAACAAATAGTCGTTAAAATTGTGCGTTTTTAGTTTTCTCAAGTATGTTTCTTTTGTTTACTAAAAGGTTTTAGTGTTAAAGTTTTTTTTTTTTTTTTCTTTTTTTTTTTTTTTTGCGCTTATTAATGGGAAGGTTACTTGTTAACGAAAAGATAAACAGTTGACAAAATTGACTTGGATGCAAAATATGAAAAGTCGAAAACATTTTGGCAGTGAAATGGGATGTAACTGGGGTTAGAGCTAGAGTTGGCCGGAGCTTATGTTATAAGTTGGAAGCTGAAACTTTTATTTTTATTATGCTATTTGGCGAATCAGTTGGAGTCGGAACTTATTAATGTAAAATAGCATAAAATACATGAATATAAATTCAGGTATGATAATCTACTATATTTTTAAAGGTATTTAAGTAATTTGACTAATTATAAGTCTTCATAAGCCCGTTTAACTAACTCGAGCTTATGCATGCTTATGGCTTATAAAAGCTTTCATAAGCCTGTGTGATAAACAAAACTTATTTTATAAGCTATCATATTTTAAAAGCTTCCTATAAACTCATATAAGTCCCGTGCCAAACACAGCCTTAACAACAAGAAGATTTTATTTGCAAACAAGTATTTAAAAAGTCAAACTAAGTTTCATGGGTAGAAGCCTTAATAAGAAGAAGATCATTTTAACTAACGTCCAAATCATCTCCCTGCTAAATTATTGAAAATTTACTTTCATAAATGATCAGGTTTTCTGGTAAATGGAGATATGACCCAAAACTATCTTTGTCAACTGGAGTTTAGGGGAACATTGTCTACGCCAAATAACAAATGTTGTTGATGTTGTTTGTTTGTTTATTACGAGACTATGAATTTGAATCTGATTCTCATACCTGAATCTATATGTGGTTGATATATCTGAATCTGATTTCATCTTAATATTAACAAGAGATTGTGAAATCTGAATTTGACTCATATAAGAGCGTTTATTCTTATAAACTTTGTCTAAATTTGTTAGATTATCAATGAAAATTTCCGCCTGTCACAAAACACGACTTGACATTGACACAATATTAAAACGGTAGTTACATGGGTGGGCGACATGGGTCGTTTAATAAGAGGGCATGTTTGGGTTGACATTCTCAATTCGTCAAAATATGTTTGGATCATAATTTAACATTTTCACTACGAATTATCTCCCATAACTATTATCATCTTGTAAATTCTTTCTTTAACAAAAAATATGGTGATTTTCAGTTTCTATACGAATGAAAAGTCGAAACAAGAAAAAGAAAAAAGTTATGAGACATTAAAAATAATTACACCCTCTAAACATGTAGTTCAATTAGATTTTTTAGCCTCTTACTGCGTAATAATGAAAAAAAAAAAAAAAAAAAAAAAAAAAAAAAAAAAAAAAAAAACGTTCTTAATCATAACAGCCTCTTAATAACAGATAAAAAAACAAACACATTTTTTTATCTAAACTTCTGACGGTATCTGAGTATCGGATTAAAAGGCTATAAAGAGACATTTTTAAAAAAACAAACATGTACTCCGTAAGAGTTATCCACAATTTCACTAATAAAAATTCACAATTATGTTTTTACTTATTAAGTCTTATACATTAGCCCAGTTTTTAGTAATCAGATCAAATCTCCATTTAATAAAGAAAAAGGCCCACGTGTATGGATTAATAGGCCTAGTAGATGTGGTCCGCAAAATGCAATTCTATAGACAAAATTAATTTGTTCAATGCTTAATAGCTTGAGAGTTGAGAATGTTAAAAAGAAACTAAAACATGGCATGTAATGCTGATATTAAAAACTAACAATGCTTATATATGAATATCATTTTCTTGTATACATAGAGTTCTCAAAAAGTTTAGATCAATAAGGAAACCATGACTCCGTACATCTTTTTTGAGTGATCAGCTGAAACCTTTTGAAAGCCCTAGTCAAAGAAAATGAGGACGTGTTACATTGACCTTATAGTCAAAAGCTTAGATTAAATCCAATACATATTTCCTCATAGCAGTCTTTGAGCAAAAGATTGGGCAATGCCCCAATAGTTTATTTCGGAGTACATGATTATGGACTATATATAGCATGGGGAACTTAATTAAACCACGTTGAGAATTTACATCCTCATAGATTTATTGTCAAGCCTTTTACAGTTGAGGCAACTTATAAGGAGCCCACTTTTCTTGAACTTGGTGAAATATGAAAGTTTACATTTAATTTGAGTCGGAAAGAATATCAAATGTATCTCTATGTAAATGTTTAGCACATACGTAAATTCCAGGGGAAAAGCTTATTTCCGTTGGTAATATTGTTGTCATATCGGAAAGACAGTTGTTGTGATCATGTTGACCATACTATTCGCCAACTAAGCTTGAACTCAAATGTTATAGAATCAATACTTGGATGAGAATGTGCTGGGTTTTCACATACCTTCATGAGAAATATGGGTTATTGGGTTATGTTTGTTCTTTACGATTCACATGTTAAATGTCCCTTACTTAAACTTCGTACAGATAATAATTAATATAAGTTCTGAAGTTCATGTCTCAATGAAGTAAGCAAATGAAGATTATAAATATAATTAAAGCAATTAAGAGGCATATGGCAAACTCCACACCACTAGTTAACACCAACAAGTTGCAATGTTGCATAAATTGTTGTGGAGAAAACAAGAGAGAGTGTGACAACTAGTTTTGTATATATGCCAGCCCAACCCAACCCAACCACTTGCAAACTCAACCACTACCTTTCAACCTTTCAATTGTTGTGATTGCTTTGGAATTTGCTTTTGCTTTTTGTGGAATGTGGAATCAACTTTGCACTAATGTTTGGGTTATTCTTCGTGTTTAACGGGCGTTAGAGTAGACATGTCCTAACAGTGTTAGAGCTGACTAAACTGGGATTTGACAAAATTATGGAATTAGTCTCACCTAAATCAATTTTGACTCAAAACCGTAAAGTAAAACGTAAATTAGAGACTTTATTTCAATCTAATCATATTGAAATAAAAAACCATCTTTTGGTTACAGCTCACGCTAGTGGAAGAATCTGATGTTGAAAAACACCTAAATTTTAGAACCGCTTCGATTTATTCATATGCTTGAAAAGTATCTAGCCTTAGCAGGGTAATGTTTCGTAGGAATCTTCCGATTATTTGCTAATGCCAGTCAATCATTTGTAACAAAATTAACTCGATCAAATGTTTTAACTTTTAAGTGTGTGGTGTCTCTTGTATTGAAATTTCATCAATTTAGAGAACGTTGAAATGCTCCATGAGGTGGGCCACTATATGGCCCATAAGGTGTCGCTTTTTCCATATGCTCGTGTTATGTTTGAAAAGTTGTTGTGCCTAGAGGTGCAAGTCCCCGACCGGTAGTAAAACCGGTGACCGGTTTTCACAAAACCGGTTTTATAAAAAACCGGTCCGGTTTTCTAAAACCGAACCGGTTAGACCGGTTATGAGTTTTCATAATATACCGGTTTTTTCCGGTTTTTTATCCGGTTTTAAAATAAAACCGGTTTTATTTGTTTTTAATTAAAAAAAAAAAAAAAAAAGTAAAAAATGTTACCGTTTGAAAATAAAACCGGATTTAACCGGTTTTAACCGGTTTTTTTCAAAAAAAATATAACCGTTTAAAAAAAAAAAAAGTATCCGTTTGAAAAAAAACCGGTTTTAACCGGTTTTTTTTCAAAAAAATATAACCGTTTTTAAAATAAAAAAAAAAAAAGAAAAAAAGAAAAAAAAAAGTAGCCGTTTGAAAAAAAAACCGGATTTAACCGGTTTTAACCGGTTTTTTCCGGTTTTTTTTAAAGAATACCGAGCCAAACGGCTAGTATGAATATAGCCGTTTTTTTTGAATTTTTTGAGGGTTTTGGGGAGTTTTAAGGCACTATAAATAGAGGTAATGTGTTGGGGTTGAAAACACATCAAAAACAATCTCATTTCTTTCTCTAATCTCTAAAAAACGCTCAAAAATCGCTATTTCGCATTTTCGCTATAATGGAAAACTCACAATCACAACAAGCTTCCACTACTCCCTCCGTTGCTACTAGCAATGTCCGAAAACAACATTACACAAATGATGATGTTGAACTTGTTAGATCAACTACCCGAAAAGGTGATGTGTGGTCTAATTTCGATATGTGTGTTATGAAAGATGGTAATGTAAAGGCGCATTGCCGGAAATGTGGGCATTTTTATAGCACTGGGTCTAACTCTACACTTAGGAATCATATTGGTAGTTGTAAGGCGGGTCAAAATACTAGTTCGCAAGCTACTATTGGTGCGGATGGTCAAGTTTTTATATATGATGCGGATGCGCTTCGACTTGATTTTACGAAGTTTGTCATTCAACAAGGGCTTTCATTCAACCACTTCGACAACGTCAAGCTTACGGAGATCATCAAAAGGAGGCTACAACCGCGGTATCAACATGTAAGTCGTACTACTCTTAGAAGTGATGCTTTTAAATTATGGAAAACGGCTAAAAAAGAAATAATTGAAGGTTTTCGTGATTATAAATATGGTGTTTCTATAACTACGGATACTTGGACCGCACCACATGGTACGGCAAATTCTTATCTCGCCGTTACGGCTCATTGGTTTAATCCCGAATCTTGGTTATTAATGAAACGGACAATCGCTTTTAAAATATTTGGTTATCCTCATACGGGATGTAATTTAAGAAAAATTTTGCATGACACTTTAATTGAATATAATTTAGATGATAAAGTTTTTACGATTTCACTAGATAATGCATCAAATAATACTAGAGCTATGGACTTGTTAAAATTACGTGTAAAACCTATCTTAGATGGTGCTTTTTTTCATTCCCGTTGTGTTGCTCATGTTATAAATTTATCCGTACAAGCGGCATTAAAAATATGTGATAGTTTATATACGAAATTTAGGGGTTTATTAGTATTGATATATAAATCGAGCAACGAACGACAAATAAACTATAAACGTTTTCGTAAAATGTGTAATGAACAACCCCTAGGACCTTGCCTTGATATTAATACTAGATGGAATTCTACTTGCATGATGTTTGAAAATATATTACGACAACGTGCGACTTTACATGCTTATAATCAAAAACTTATTAATAAAAATTTGTCCAACATAATACTAAACGACTAAGATTGGGATCGACTAAATGAATTAACTATGTTTTTACAAGTTTTTAAAGAGGCAACAACTATATTATCGGGTGTTTATTACCCAACTAGCCCATTAGTTTTAAAACAAATTTATGCTATGACGGAAAAATTATATGATTTAAAAAACTCACCTTCACGAATGTTTAGAAAAATGGTTAAAATTATAAAAAAGAAATTTATAAAATATTTTGCTAGTTTACCTTTAGTTTTTACTTGTTCCGCCGCACTTAATCCATGTTTAAATGTTGGAGGTGTAGAACTTTTAATAAAAAAAAAATAATGGAAAATTTAGACTTATCTTTTGGGTTAGACGGTGATGACGTGGGCTATATAGAATCTCAAATTTTTAGATTTAACGATCATTTTCAAAAATTGTTTGGCATTTATGCAACAAAATATGGTCACCAACAAAACCCAATTGTTGACCAAATGCGGGCCGGATCGTCCCAAATGACAAGAGACATTAATATAAACCTTTATAATTCTTTATTTGAAGACGCTACAAGGCGTCAACGATCATCGGCCCCAACAAGCGAATTGGGACAATATATGGCTACAAACTTTTTAAGAACTTTAAGTCCCAATGAGTTTGCAAACTTTGGCATTTTGGCTTGGTGGAAAGAAAGGGAAATTCAATATCCGGTTTTATCCGCTATGGCTCGTGACTTATTAGCGGTCCAAGCTTCGACGGTAGCTTCCGAATCGGCCTTTTCGGTTAGTGGTCGAATTATATCGGATAGAAGGACAAGACTAACATGCGAATCCGTGGAAGTATGTGTATGTTTAAAAGATTATTTGGACGGAGTAGATAGGATACAACATGAATCGTCGTTGGAAGGTCCAATAATAGATGAAGATGTTGAAGAAGGTATAATAAGAGAAGAAGAAGAAGAAGCGGGGATATCACCTTCGTCTTCGACTACGAATACCGAAGGCGAATTAGATGAATGTGAGTTTGAAGAATTTGAAGTTGAAGATTTAGATGTACAAGATTTTTTGGAAGAAAATGATCTTGATGACGACTTGAGTGACTAGTTGAGTATAACGGGTGATGGCAATGCTGAAGCTCGATATACTTGATTACACTAATATGTTTTCGGGTGATGGCCATGCCAAAGCTCGCAAAATGTATTAGTATTTATATGTTTTTATGATTGTATTGTTTAAATAAAAGTTATGATTGTATTGTATAAATAAAAGTTATGATTGTATTTTTTTGTTGTATAATTGTATTGTTTAAATAAAAGTTATGAGAATATTGTTTAATTATATGTTTGATAATTAACAATTTTATTAAATAAATGTTCGAAGCTTTTAGTAAAATTCCGGAAAAAAATGAACCGAAAAAAACGAACCGGTAAACAACCGATAAAAAATCCGAATCCGAACATTTTTAACCGAAAAAAGCGAACCGGTAAAAAACCGAAAAAAACCGATTCCGAAAATTTATAACCGAAAAAAACTGATTCCGAACATTTATAACCGAAGAAAACCGAAACCGAACCGAAACTGGTTATTCGAAAAACTGGTTTTTTTATAACTGGTTATTAAAAAACCGAAAACCGAAAAAAACCGATTTTTTTCACCTCTAGTTGTGCCACCTTCTGAATTATCGTACTCCAAAGTCTATAACTAGTAAATGAGTTTTGTCACATTGAGAACTCTGTTTAAAGTCTATAACTAGTAAATGAGTTTTGTCACATTGAGAATTATGTTTAAGAGGTTAGTTCAATGATAGCTACTCGAAGTTGTAGTAGATTACCCTCATACAAACCTGTCTATAGACTCGATATACTTCAACTATGCATAAACAATGTTCTAACACAGGATCTTGATTCTTTATAAAGATTTACAACTTTATATTAACAGTTTAACACCTTCTACGTTGTTTCTTTGTGTCATTGTGTGAATGCTAGCATGTGTCACAATCACCGCCTGTAATCATTATGATGGAGAATTCAAGTCTTACAATTACTACATATAGTATTGCCAATACGCATGTTTATTGTGCAGAGATTCAACAACTCGTGTGTGAAACCATACATAACAAAAATAGACCATGTTATTCAAGACGAAATGGGTTGCAAACAATCACAATCAATGCTTACATGGCTAATATGGCCCTCCTTATTCAATCCTTGACTAAACGATTTTGGTCAATACCAAAAACTCATTTGATAATTCTTGATCTACCAACTTGATCATTTTGTCAAAAACTTAGTGATATTCTTGCCTTTTATAGCTAGATATGTCAAAATAGATTATATTTGTATCTAAAATGGCGAATGCAAAGCGTAAAATGATGTATGCATGATTCATAAAGAGACGTGAAAAGGGTTTATTAGATTTTGATTGAATTCCTGGTTTCACATGAGAAACCAGTACGAATATATGTTCTAACCTTTATAAGTAAATATTTCAAAAGTTGTTAAAGAGGATAAGAAAATGACAATGAGATATCTAAGTTGAGACGCATACATATACGTTGTTAAAACGTATCTAGATAACTTGAACAAAAGAAATCTTACACAGAGTATTTCCTACGTGTCTACCATTAGAAGCTTTGCCACGATTACATGCTTGAACACATAACTAGATAATGTCATAAGAAGTTTTTGCCACGATTACGTGCTTGGACACATAATTAGATGACCAGCTATATTGTAGAATCTTGATAACAACCTCAATCATTGAATGCATTTAGAAATTCTCATCACTCAAATGACTTTCTTCGCAACAACCTTTGTCTAGAAATAAATGTTAATATTTTTATTTTCAGATGTCTCAAAATAAATATTCACTTTAGGTTTAAACCAATTAGTTGATCATAACTTTTCCGAATAAGTTATTTGGTTTATGGTCGGTTCCGCCATCCGATCAATGAATTGTTCGAATTCATTTTAATTTAGTTTGTTGAGATGATATTTAATTTGTAAAAAGTATAGTTAATAGAACTTACTAAAATTTTATGCAATATAAAAATGTACATTAGATGGAAAAATAACTTATATGATTATCTAACATTCTAGCCTCACACAATTCGGTAACTAGATAAGTTTCACTACAACTAAACACAAACATAATTGTTGCAAACTCTTGGTAACAACATTTATTACATGTATTTTTCAGTAAACAGACAAATAAACCAAACAACCCCTCTTACAAAACATCGAGAAGTAAAAAGTAAAAAGTAAAAAAGTAAAATTATCCTAAAATGTCAAAATTGCCATCAACCCTTTCCCAGTAAAAAAAAACCCTTTAAAAAGGTAAACACCAAACTGGAAAACAGGTAAAAACAAAACGACACAAGTATATCACTTCTTCCAGAGCAAAAACCTTTTACTCCAAACCACCTTACATCTCTCAATACACCAAGTACATCTCCCCCATGAACGCGTCATCTGAAAGCGAACCAATCCATGACGTCATCAACGACATGACGGCGCGTGAGCCTCACGCGCTCTTCGCTCACAAGCTTACATCTACAAACAGGGCAGCTAAAGTTGAAGCAATCAAGCCAGCCATCCAAACACTCCTTATGAAACACATGTTGACACGTCAGCTTCCTCACAATCTCACCATCACACAACCTATTCAAACACACAACACAATCTGAATCGTCATTAATCTGATCCGTACACGTGTAGGGAAACGAACGGTTGAGATTCAGTTGCTCGGTTAGCAGTATAAGCCCGGCTAAACCGGAGCCCACGGCGTCAAATAGCAAGCCCTCGTCCACGTCATCGGATCGGTGGTATGAGATGATATTGAGAGTGCGCAAGATAGTGAAGAGGGCCGAGCGGAGATAACATACGCCGTTAGCGATCACTGCTAGGAGAAATATAGGGAGTGAGTCTGATGAGAAGTCTGATAATTGGTTTTGTAAACCCATGTTTTGTTTTTTTATAAAATTGGGGTGATATGAAATGAAATAGGGAGAAATGATGAAGGATATAACGTGATGGGATGAATGAAAATGTGAAGGGGGGCGTGTGTTGGTTAAATAGGGATTGACTGGTGGGAAATAAATAAAAGAAGAAAAGAGAGAGCTAAAGAGTGGGAAATGTTTCGCTATCGATTGCGGGGGCTGGGCATGTGACATGGGTCCGCCTATACAATCTCTATTTATTTCTTATTTTTATTTCTACATTAATAACGTTATAAAAATTAAATTCATTTTGTCATTTAGGCAATTTGTCATTAGCCGTCGGCACATCAGCTTTTACCCAAATAACATTTTTATAACTAAAATCAGAGAAATACTCTCTCCAATATAACTCATGTTATACTGTAATTACACATAGTTTTTTTCTTTTTTATTTTTATTGAAACAAACACATTTCATTTTATACGTTTATATCATATTTTATACATTTTAAGAACTAACAATGTAAAATAATAATAATAATAATAATAATAATAATAATAATAATAATAATATTTATATGATAATAAGGCGAAAAGTGAAAAATGTCAAAAAAAAAAAAAAAAAGAAAAAAAAAAAAGAAAAAAACACTATATATATTGAAAGTTCATTTATCTATAATTGTAAAAGTTTATTGTGCCCGTCTAAATTACATTTATAATGTGACAACTTTAAAGTTTGAACTACACTTTAATCGGTAACTTGTACTCACTTCACTTGCATCGTAAGTAAATCACATATAAGCGACATTTACTTGACACCATCGAGAAGTAGCTAAAGGTCTCATTTGGCTCATTCTAATATGGCATAATATGAATAAATTATGTAAGCTGTTTAGTTTGTGGAATGAAAGAAATTGTAAATCCAATTACATTACTTATGATGTTTACTTTGCAATGTAACTGAATACATTTTATTCCTATTACATCATGTAAGAGATTCATATTACTTAACAAGTTGATTAAAATATTTTAGTTATGTTGCATTTTAATATTTTATAATTTAAAGCATCAATAATTATAAATCATTTATTCGTTTATTTATTATCATATATATATATATATATATATATATATATATATATATATATATATATAT